>PNEQ01005641.1:0-62175 GCA_003012365.1 Medauroidea extradentata
GAGAAGGCTATGCGAGTAACTGTACATAGTATAAGATCACGAAAAAAGCAACTATATTCCGAGTGTAGCAACAAACTGGCGTTTATTTGGCTAGACGACAAGCGATGTGTTTGCGAAGATGGAGTAAACACTCTACCACATGGATACTCTAACTGAAGGTAAGCCATGTTCATTATACTATTTATATTAAATTTGTCACCCGAATCATACTATTTCCCTAACAAATGTACTGAATGTTATTAATGTGTTGAAAATTTTTTCTCTCCCGACTGTGACTTACAGGCGAAAAAGTGAGTACAAAAAGCTGAAACGACATAATTAACTGGCAAAGTCTAGTAACTAATACAACAGCTACATTGCTAGTGGACTGCAAAGAAGACACGTGTGGTACACTACTAGCAGCTACTATAAGACTACTGCAGAAGTCACGAGACTCCACCAAGACTACATTGTGAAACTGATCAAGGCATATTATTACCATACCGAGTAACTGTATAAATGTTAGCAAATTAAACAAAAACATGTGAAATAGATTTACAGAATAGGTACAGGGGAAAAATATGTATACATTTTCAGAATTCTAGTACATGTAAATCTGTAAGACCAAATAATTAAAAGGTTACTAAAAAGGTATACACAGGTTAAAAAAGCAATTTGAGCTATCATTGGCACATAATGAAAAGATCTGAGCAGACTTAATGATAAAAATCTAACTAAAACATGATGAGAACTGCAGTAGGTGACGATGATGGGCGGCAACATGATACACGCATGGCTCAGTAGCTATTTATATTCCAGTATATGCAGAAAGAGAAGCTGGGACAGGTTGTGACTTGACTGACAATGATGGAAGTACAGAGGGGGAAGTGCAATGACAGTTCAAGGTCATGTGATGCAGGAAGAGAAGATGTGACAGGTTCTGACAGGTGCAGCAGTAATGTCGTGATGAGGGGAAAGGAGGGGGAAGTTCAATGTCAGTTCAAGGTCATGTGATGTAGGAAGAGAAGCTGGGACAAGCTCTGACAGGTGCAGCAGTAATGCTGGCGAAGAAGGGAAAGGTGGGGGGGCGAGAGGGGAAGTTACTGTAGATATCAGCATGGTTATACAAAACTATAGTCAGTTCCCTGCTGGATGCCGAAGAGGTCGGATGCTGTCCATCATGTCTGGGAGATGTGCAAGTAAGTTGCATAATTCATTACTGAATTTATCGGTTAAATCGATCGGGTATAGATTCGAGAATGTAGGATAATTGATTGGTTGAATCGAAAATTATTAATTGTTTGAATTGATCGGTTAAATCGATCGGTTATTGTTAAATAATAAATAATTTAGAATGATTTTACATTTTTAGTTATTAAAAATATTAGGGGTTATGTTGATCGGGTATGGGGCGCAAGAAATTAAATAATAAATAATATAGATAGATTTTACATTTTTAGTTATTAAAAATATTAGGGGTTGTGTATACATGTATACTGCATATCATGTGTGTCTTACGAATGTCGAGCCAAAGGTTGCCGAGCATGGCCGAAGATTGCCGAAGGTTAACGAGCTGGGCCGAGCATACCCGATGTATTTTTTTAAACTAAATAATTGTTATATAAAATTATTTTACATAAAACGTTTTTATTAAATAGTCTTTTTATTAAAAAGATTTTATTTTTATTAAATTAATTTTTTAATGCATGTGGGGTTAGGATGGAATGCGAAATCAAAAATTTTTTGGAAGACTCGGAAGAAACCTCCAAGATGGCGGTCGGAACAAGATGGCAGAATTTTTAAACTTTTTTTTAATTTTTGAATTTTTTTTTTTGGAATTTTTAAATTTTTTTTTAATTTTTCGAAATTGACGTCATTCAAGATAGCGGTCGGAAACAAGATGGCGGGCGGAAACAAGATGGCAGCCAGAAACAAGATGGCGTCGGGGTGTCGGGTTACAGGGGTCAAAGTTCAAGGTCAAGGTCACAGGGTCAAAGGTCACGGGGTCAAAGGTCAAAGACAACCACACAACCACAGCCACCAGCCGCTGTCCCCGGATCGGAATTTTCCTTCTACTTATAGTTTATGATAATGAATGTTTACTGATATAGTTAAATGGTCATATTTTAAACAGCTTATGACTATCTGATTTGGAAAAGTATTTTTGGTTAGAACTTGGTCATAAATAGTGTGATAAAAACATTGTTCTAATGAATGAATACTCATGATTTGTTATACCACAGTTAATTCATAGGTACATCTTGAGTATAATTTTTTCTAAATTATTTGTTATTCTAATTTTTTTATTGCAGGAAATCCACAGAGATTTTCTTGAAGTAATGTGGGGATATCTGGGTTTTATGTAATAAATAATTTATATTATTTTGTTCTCGAAGGAGGAGTAAGGAAGTGATGGAAGCATTCAATATTCAATTCGTACAATCTTGATTGGGGAGTGAACTATGTTAAGGCGTAATGCAGGCATTCACCTACACAGGATTTCAGAAAACTGTGGAAAACTTAAAATAGTTTGGCCTGGTTGGTATAAGAACCAGGGTTCTTTCAATGCAATCGCTGAGTTTTACACTGGTTTACCTTGCTCGGTTTGAATGTTGCTATAATTTACGTACTTATTTATGAGAGTTGTGTGTGGGGAACCAGTGTTATGAATAATCTTTCTTTGTTGATGCAAGGTTCGGAAAACTGTAAACTACTAAATTTATCCTTATTTAAAATTTGTGTGGTGCTTTCGTTTATCGTGGTGTGTGTGACTCTATATATATATATATATATATATATATATATATATATATATATATATTATGGCATATCAGATTAAGTACGGTTTAAATGTTTAGAGCAACTTTGAAATTGTGTATACACAGTTAGAGGCTTCGCTAAGGTAACCTTTGGCGCAAGTAACCGGTATTGGTACATACTGAAATGTTTCGTCCCTTTCGAGTAGTGAGATGCTGGCTGCTGACCAACATGCCTTTGCAATGGGAGGAGACATGAGAAGGGTGGTGAATTATGATAGCCTGCATGGCTAGGGGGCGGAAGGGAAGACGAGTTAGCTCTGAAAGGGGGGAGGGTTGGCATGAGCTAGGGGAGTGGGAAAAGATGGGATCCTGGCGAGGGGGGACGAGGGGTGGCGGTGACCGTAATGCATCCTAGCAGAGGAGCTAACAACTATCCGAATTCTGGCCAAGAAACAGTGTAGAATAAATCGTATCCCGTGCGACTTCTTTACCTCTATATATTCAATGATAAAACTGCTACTGGAAAGCCTGGAAGGCAGTCTGTGATGACGGTGCACATGTACCCTGAGTGTGTTGGAACTCGCGGTGATGAGCTGATCGGGGTGAGGCGTGCTGTTTTGTCATTTCTCCCCTCGCGAGGCGCGAGACTATCCCTGCGTGGTCGCAGACTTGTTGAGTCATGCTCCACACGTGTGTAGAGACCCGTCCAACATGCCAAGAGAGGATGTGTACAGGGAGGCTGGCAGGTGTTTACACCTCTACCAGTTCATATTGCCTTGTCGAGCGGGCAGGAAGTGTTCCGTGCCTTGTTAGAGGAACACACCGAAGCATGCTGTCATAACTTTTTCCTAGTTAAAGAGCACCAGATGCACCTGTCCCTGTACACTCAATCAGTATTTACATAGTACACTACTACAATATAATTAGTTACTATAAAATGTTTTAAAAATTGAAATATATAATAGAAAATAATATTACTGCAGTTATTACACAAAATAAAATTAAATTACTATGGTGAAGTATCGTACTTACCTTAAGAACATTCATAAATAAATTATTAGTGATAGGAGCGAGAGTCCAGCATATAGTACATTACCCATCGTCCTTAAACACACATGTATACTGGTGGAGTAGAATAAAGTGAGTAAGTAGGAAACAAAATGTCTGCCGCAGTCGGCCCATCCTGCCAAGGTGATGTACAATGGGAAACAAGAAGAGTCTGGTAGGTTGGGTGTTATGGGAGGGGAGGAGGAGGAATGGGTGATGAGTGTTGTAGCTGGGAACTAATGAATGAGAGAGCAGGAGGAAAGTATGAGCGGAATGAATGACAGAGAAGAAAAAATTACGAGCGGAATGATATAGCTGGAGAAAATGAAAATAAAATATGGTGGGCTCCAGGCTATGGAAACAAATAATTGTTGAAAATTTGTGGGAATTTAAAAAAATGAAATATGGTGGCCTTCAGAACATTTAAATAAATGATTGTTGAAATTCGGTGTGGGATGAGGGAAATTATTCCAAAATGGCGTATGGTTTAAAAATCATTTTTAGATTTTTTTTTTAAATTTTGGGAAATTTTGAAAGTGATGTAATCCAAGATGGTGGCCAGAAACAAAATGGCGACCTGAAACAAGATGGCTGCCTGAAACAATATGGTGGCGGTGATGTAATCCAAGATGGCGGCGATGACATCATTCAAAATGGCCACCACGAATTCGCAAATACGCAGCCTCAAGCCTCTTGTCCCCGAACATACCAAATCGTACGACTAATGCCTATCAAATCTAAGAGCGTAGGGCACTACCACAGCCTGTAGAGACAATATTTAAAGAGAATAAGAGTATTTTTGAAGATATAGGAACATTCAACTATACTTATTACATTGAGTTGAAAGAAGGTGTAGAAACACATGCAACTAAGGCTAAGAAAATGATGGAACCAACTACTTCGGTTAATTCCCTTGTAGTCGTTAGAAAACCAAACAAATGTTCAAAAACTTTTTTGGACCCTTGCAAATTAAATAAAACTTTAGTTCGAGTCTTATGAGTTACCAATGTTTGAGGAATTTCTTTCAAAAATGCCTAATGAAAAAGTCTTTACAACCTTAGATGCTTGTAGAGGCTTTTGACAAGTTAAATTAGATGAAGAGAGTTAGAAATTGACTACTTTTAACACACTATTTGGCCTGTACCAGTTTACGAGAATGCCATATGGGTTTTGTTCAGCTCCTGACGTATTTCAGAAATGTATGAACCACATTTTTGCACGAATTCAGGGACTTAAAGTCTACATTGATGATCTTGTGATATGATGTAGTAATCAAGAGGAACATGATGCTAGGCTAAAACTAGTCTTGCAGAGAGGAAAATCAAATGGGGTGAAACTTATGTTCAGTAAGAAGTTAAGTATGTGGTAAACAAGTTGGGGGAACAAGGTATTAGTCCGGATCCAAAGAAAATTAAAACCATTGCAAACATGCTGGAACCAATGGGAAAGAAATTATTGGTAACATTTCTGGGTATGGCACCTACGTTTCAAAATTTGTTCCTCGTATGAATAAAATAAGTAGACTTCTGAGAGACTTAATAAAGAAAGGGGTAGATTGGTTGTGGACACAAAAATATAGTAAGGCCTACACTGATGTTAAAGCGGCATTAAGTGCAACCCCAGTTATCCAATACTATAGTATAGACTTACATATTGTTAATTTATTACTTCGAGTCATAGTCTTGGTGCAGTACTTTATTAAATTTGTTTATCATGACGGTATGTACACAACACACTTACTGGGAGTGAAAAGTATTATGCTCAGATTGAAAAGGAATGTTTGTCCATACTTATAGAGGCACCTTGCGTGCAGCTTTATTGATTGAGAAGCCCATTGATTTAAAATGTTTAGAGTCTATTGATGTTGATGAGGAATACAAAAACTGTGTTTCTAAAGTTATAATTTTAAAACAGATTTTTGATAACCTGGAGGATGATCCTAGTCTCATTTGGGTAAGTCACATCGATCAGCGAATAAAACCCTGTGTGAACAGTTTCCTAACTTTCTCACCTCTAAATTAGGACTTACTGATTTATTAGAGTATGATATCAAACTAATTGATAAGGAATATGTTAAGAGCCATACATATAAATTAGCACCCCCTAAAATGGAAATTTGGAGAAATCAAGTTCTGGAATTGTTAGGTAAAGGTGTAATTGAACTATCCACATCACAATACGCCAGTCCAGCCTTTTTAGTGTCTAAACCCAATGGAAAACACTGCATGGTGGTTGATTTTCACAAAGTTAACCAGAAGATCTAAATTGAATATGTTCCTCTTCCTGACTTGCATTATGCTTTTAATTGGTTTGGAAAAGAAAAGTATTTTACTACTATTGATCTTAATGCAGCTTATCATCTAATTCCCCTATCAGAACGGTCTAACCCTATTACGAGCTTTTGTGTTTCATGGAACCTTTACCAGTTTACTCGTGTACGTTTCGGTTTGGCTACTGGTGCTCAGGTACTTACTCGTCTTTTGGATAGAATATTTCATGACATCAAATTTAAATACGTGTATAACTATCTTGATGACCTTGTGATATATTCTGAATCTTTTGAACAGCGTGTGGAGCATCTTAAAGAAATTCTATGATGCCTAGAAAAGGCAGGTCTTACTGATAATTCTAATAATGTTTGTTTTGCTTTACAAGAAATTTCCTTTCTTGGTCATAAAATTTCTTCAAAATGAATTTCTATTGATCCTGAGTGTACTCGTGCTATTAGAGATTTTCCTCCACTCCGGAATGCTAAAGGAATTGCTCGTTTCATAGGCACGGTTCAGTTCTTTGGTAAATTTATATCTAACCTAGCTGAAAAGGCAGAACCTCTGAACCGCTTGCGTAAAAAAATCTGTAAAATTCGAGTGAGATGAAGAACAAGAGCAGGCATTCAACATTTTTAAAAAAATTATATAATTCATCCTCCTGTTTTGCACATGCCTGATTTTTCTAAAGAATTTATTTTCATTTTTCACCTTTAGGGGCACATCTTGGTATTCATAAAGTCATTCAGGCTATTCAAAAACATTTCATTTGGAAAGGAATGAATGCTGAAATTGCAGATAGAGTAAAACTTTGTAAATTGTGTGCTACAAGTAAACCTGCTCAGAACACACATTTAGTATTTCTAGCTTTTGATGTTTCAACCAAGCCTATGGAAAATCTTTTCATTGATTTTGTTGGTCCCTTCCCAAGAAGTAAAAGGGGTAACAATACATTGTTAGTCTGTGTGGATGCATTTTCTAAATTTGTCTGGCTTATACCTTCGAGAAAAGCTGATTCAATTTCACGCATAGTGCTGGTGTGGCACCCCATTTGATTGCGAGTTTACTCTCTTTCGATGTCCTCATTTGCCTGGCTGGTGGATTCTTCTGGGTTCTGAGGCCATTTTGTTTGTGCTGTTTTGTGTAATGTAACGATTTCTTGTACTTTTTAGACTGTGCATAGCTGCGTACAGAGTTAAATTGTATTTTTTGGCTGTACGGTTCAATTTCCTAGGCCAGAGGCTGTGCCCCACGACATGTGAAGTAGTAGTAAGTAACCTCTAGGCATTCCTTTGTCTCGACCATGATGTTTCTTACATATCATGGCGTGAACATTAACCAAAGGCTTACTGTTCTTAATCGTTTTGTAATGTCGTAATCCGACAAGTTTTCCGCCTAGGGTGAGTTTATTTATTCAATTTATTGCCGTTTGCGCCCAAGTGTTACATTATTTTTATGACATTCTTTTAAATTTAATTTTGTTTGCTTGTGTAATTTACATAGTAGAGTATATTGACTCTATGTTGAGGAAGTGTTTACGGTTTCTCTTAACATTGAACTACATCTATAGTGGTTATTTTAGTGCACCTGCTACCAATAACGGTTTGTTTGTTTAAAGATACTACTTACTCCAAAACCAATTAGAAAAAATGTGAATTGCGTTTACTTGTAACGTACAAAGGAAATCATATGTAACGTGACACATGTAAAATATAATTAGTTTGAAAATAAAAAAATTACACTGCACATATATGTTCAGTTGATATACACGTGCAGCTAAAATTTTTTTGTTTAATGTGTGTGCGTGAAATCTGTCAACGTTTGGCAGAAATATGTCGTGGGATATTTTATCATTGGTAAGCAAATTTCTAGTTAAAAAAATACACATGTACTCAATTATTATAGTAAAATTATCCAGGCTTCTTAACACTCAGCACCTCGCCAACGCTATCACATATAAAGCAACCCACAGGAAATAAAGTAAGTGCTTGCAGCCCTGTTTCTAACAGTGCCGGTGTCCTGGCGTCCATGCGTCTGCTGTAGTCAGCCACCTTCAGATATAAGGAACTTCGCCTTTGTACTGTTCTTTCTTATCGCTTCACGCTCCATTCAGCTCATTTCTACGCCCCTGTTGGCATTTTTGAACATTCCCTCACGATCTAGAAACATCGCTCATTGTCTCGCCTGTTATTTTCTGGCACTATACTTACTGCCTCTACTTGAAGAGACATGATAAGTCACTCATCGATGAGTCTCCATGTTGCTCCTGTGTTTTGGGAGGATCTACTCTATGGGACTTATGTCATATGTAACTTTCATAATTCTTGTGTCTTGTAATGTGTAGTGTTCTGTTTAAGTGCAGACAAATATAACACACGACATGAAATAAGAATTATTAAACTTACATGGGACTTAAGTCCCGAAGACTATGACCTCCCGAAACACAGGAGCATTATGGATATTTCCTCATGTCTCTTCAAGTCGAGGCAGTAAAGTGCCAGACAAACAGGCGAGTCATAGAGAACAGCGCGGTATGTATTCCTGGCGGTCGACAACAAAGTGTCACTGTATTGTGAGAGGGTAGGAAGCAGGTCAGTTTGTATCCCTGGAGGCGCCACGGTGAGGTTCTCTCCTGTGTCTAGTAAGTGTTGCACTCATAGTGGTGGTGGTTGCCCATATGCTGGGCAAACCTGGAGAGGACCCCTCCTATGTGACAGGTCCAAGTGTTGGCTACTAAAGTGCCTGGGAGCAGGCCCGGTGAGTCTGTTAGGGGTTAGATAGGCCCAACTCAAACCAATATGCTGCTGAGCTGAGCATCTCAGTCGAGAGGCATAACAATGGGCAAGATCTTGTGATTGATGTCCTTAGGTTCTCTCGCTAGCCCATGCTGCTGCTTGTAGGTGATCGGAGGTGTAGTTCAGTGCTTCACCAAGTTGTTGGGTAGTTTCAACTGTCTGTTAGCTGAATTCCACTGCGTGATAGTATGTGATCTCTCCCCAATCCCATGGGGACCAGGCCTCGGGATAGCCTTATGTCCAAGAGGCACCATTGGTAAAGAAAGCATGTTTAAATATATGCGTATGTGTTATGAGAGAATAGAGAACAGCACGGGATGTATCCCTGGAGGCCGGCAACAAAATGTCTCTGTATTCTGAGAGGAACAAGACCTGCACAGTAATTTCTTGCAGCTGACAACAAAGGGTCGCTGTATTGTGAGAGTATAGAGAACATGGTTTGTGTCCCTGTTTGCTGGCTACGAAGTGTCGCTTTACTCTGTGAGGTTGGAGAGCAGCACTGTGTGTATCCTTGGCGGCCGGCAACAAAGTGCCTCTGTATTTTGAGATAAGTAGTTAAGGAGACTGTTCCTGTCTAGCTGAAGCTTAAGTGACCCACACGCTTGACAACTTCTCGCTTCCAAGTAAACCTGCATCCTCTTCGTGGCGCTACTTGATCGTAGAACCGATGCAGGCTGTAGTGTTTGTGCCCTATACATCTTGGTCCCTTCAGACTGGGAAAGGGATACATGCCCTGGTGGATTCACTGACAAATGACCCCAAGGTGAAACAACTAGGCGTGTAGTTAAGACTCAGGCAGTTGGGACCCAAATTCTGAATGTCAATGAGAAGAAATTTGGGTATTGGAAGGGCTGCCCAGGGCATGTCTGCATGGCAAAACGACCCAGGTAAGTTTCTGGGGAGAAAATCAATTAGTGCCATTAAAATATGGTAGTACTACAGGAGACCAAACGTGTCTCACGGCGAGGTTTTCTCCTTGCCTGGTCTCGGTTAGACGCGTATTGGCAGTGGTTGCCCGTATGTTGGGCAAACCCAGAGAGGACATCCTCTCAATGGAATGTGGACGATCTGGCTGAGTAAGTGCCTGTGAGAGGGCCTGGAAAGTATGCTAGAGGTGTGGACAACACCTTGACTCAAACGAAGAAGCAGCTGAGTGGAGAGTCTCTGTTAGATGCATGTGGGCTGGCGAATCACTAGAACGGATTCTCCCAAGGTTTTTCTCGTCTGCCAGAGCTCTACATAGGGAGCTGGATCCCTGTCGCATTGATGTGCTCAGCTAGAGAGTTAAGTATCCTAACATATTATTAGCTTGGTCAAGTGCGATAGGAGGGTGCATATCCACTCCCTGGCTGGTATAGGCTCATTCCTGTCAGCGCTTAGGCCTGTCGACTGATGAACCCAACAAGACAAGGTGCAGCGACTGGTCTGCTAAAACCTGCCTAAGATAACTGATAATCTGTACTGTGAGAGGATAGATGCAGTATGGAAATCCCTAGTGGCTGGCAACAAAGTGTCGCTGTAGTGTGAAATGCTATAGAGCAGCGTGGTATTCCCTAGTGGCTGGCAACAAAGTTTTGCCGTAGTGTGAAAGATTATAGAGCAGCGCGGTAATCCCTAGTGGCTGGAGATAAAGTGTTAATGTGTTGTGAGTGTATAGAGAGCAGCACAGCAATACCTGACAGCTGGTAACAAAGTGTTGCTGTAGTGTGAAAGGCTATAGAGCAGCGCGGTAATCCCTAGTGGCTGGCAACAAAGTGTTGCTGTAGTGTGAAAGGCTATAGAGCAGCGTGGTAATCCCTAGTGGCTGGCAACAAAGTGTTGATGTGTTGTGAGTGTATAGAGAGCAGCACAGCAATACCTGACAGCTGGCAACAAAGTTTTGCTGTAGTGTGAAAGGTTATAGAGCAGCGCGGTAATCCCTAGTGGCTGGAGAAAAAGTATTGCTGTAGTGTGAAATGCTATACAGCAGCGTGGAAATCCCTAGTGGCTGGCAACAAAGTTTTGCTGTAGTGTGAAAGATTATAGAGCAGCGCGGTAATCCCTAGTGGCTGCAGACAAAGTGTTGCTGTAGTGTGAAATGCTATAGAGCAGCATGGTAATCCCTAGTGGCTGGCAACAAAGTGTTGCTGTGTTGTGAGTGTATAGAGAGCAGCACAGCAATACCTGACAGCTGGCAACCAAGTTATGCTGTAGTGTGAAAGGTTATAGAGCAGCGCGGTAATCCCTAGTGGCTGGAGACAAAGTGTTGCTGTAGTGTGAAATTCTATAGAGCAGCGTGGTAATACCTAGTGGCTGGCAACAAAGTGTTGATGTGTTGTGAGTGTATAGAGAGCAGCACAGCAATACCTGACAGCTGGCAACAAAGTGTTGCTGTAGTGTGAAAGGTTATAGAGCAGTGCGGTAATCCCTAGTGGCTGGAGACAAAGTGTTGCTGTAGTGTGAAATGCTATAGAGCAGCGTGGTAATCCCTAGTGGCTGGCAACAAAGTGTTGATGTGTTGTGAGTGTATAGAGAGCAGCACAGCAATACCTGACAGCTGGCAACAAAGTTTTGCTGTAGTGTGAAAGGTTATAGAGCAGCGCGGTAATCCCTAGTGGCTGGAGACAAAGTATTGCTGTAGTGTGAAATGCTATAGAGCAGCGTGGAAATCCCTAGTGGCTGGCAACAAAGTTTTGCTGTAGTGTGAAAGATTATAGAGCAGCGCGGTAATCCCTAGTGGCTGGAGATAAAGTGTTAATGTGTTGTGAGTGTATAGAGAGCAGCACAGGAATACCTGACAGCTGGCAACAAAGTGTTGCTGTAGTGTGAAAGGCTATAGAGCAGCACGGTAATACCTAGTGGCAGGAAACAAAATGTTGCTGTAGTGTGAAAACCTATAAAGCAGCGCGATAATACCTAGTGGCTGGAGACAAAGTGTGGCTGTAGTGTGACATGTTATAGAGCAGCGCGGTAATCCCAAATGGCTGTCAACAAAGTGTTGCTGTAGTTTGAAAGCCTATAGAGCAGCGCGGTAATCCCTATTGGCTGGCAACAAAGTGTTGCTGTAGTGTGAAATGCTATAGAGCCAGGCGGTAATCTCTAGTGGCTGGCAACAAAGTGTTTCTGTAGTGTGAAAGGCTATAGAGCAGCGCGGTAAACCTATTGGCTGGCAACAAAGTGTTGCTGTAGTGTGAAATGCTATAGAGCCAGGCGGTAATCCCTAGTGGCTGGCAGCAAAGTGTTTCTGTAGTGTGAAAGGCTATAGAGCAGCACGGTAATCAATAGTGGCAGGCAACAAAGTGTTGCTGTAGTGTGAAAGGCTATAGAGCAGCGCTGTAATCCCCTGGGTCGTGAAACAAAGTGTCGCTGTGATGTGAGTGTATAAAGAGCAGCACAGGTAATCCCTGACAGCTGGCAACAAAGTGTTGCTGTAGTGTGAAAGGCTATAGAGCAGCGCTGTAATCCCCTGGGTCGTGCAACAAAGTGTCGCAGTGTTGTGAGTGTATAGAGAGCAGCACAGGTAACACCGACAGCTGGCAACAAAGAGTTGCTCTTATGTGAAATGCTATAGAGCAGCGCGGTAATTCCTTGTGGCGGGCAACAAAGTGTCGCTGTGTAGTGAGTGTATAAAGAGAAGCACAGTAATCCCTGACAGCTGGCAACAAAGTGTTGCTATAGTGTGAAAGGCTATAGAGCAACGCGGTAACCCCTAGTGGCTGGCAACAAAGTCTTGCTGTAGTGTAAAAAGCTATAGAGCAGCACGATAAACTTTAGTGGCGGGCAACGAAGTGTCGCTGTGTTGTGAGTGTATAGATAGCAGCACAGTAATCCCAAAAAGCTTGCAACAAAGTGTTGCTGTTGTGTGAAAGTCTATAGAGCAGCGCGGTAATCCCTAGTGGTGGGCAACAAAGTGTCACTTTGTTGTGAGTATATAGAGAGCAACACATTAATCCCTATTGGCTAGAAACAAAGTTTAGCTGTAGTGTGAAAGGCTACAGAGCAGTTCTGTAATCCCTAGTGGCTAGCAACAAAGTGTTGCTATAGTGTGTAAGGCTATAGAGCAGCGCAGTAATCCTTAGTGGCTGGCAACAAAGTGCTGCTGTAGTGGGAAAGGCTACAGAGCAGCGCGGTAATCCCTAGTGGCGGGCAACAAAGTGTCGCTGTGTTGTGAGTGTATAGAGAGCAACACAGTAATACCTATTGGCTGGCAACAAAGTGTTGCTGTAGTGTAAAAGGCTATAGAGCAGAGCAGTAATCTCTAGTGACTAGCAACAAATTGTTGCTGTAGTGTGAAAGGCTATACAGCAGCGCATTAATCCCTAGTGGCGGGCAACAAAGTGTCACTGTGTTGTGAGTGTGTATATAGCAGCACAGGTAGTCCCTGGCAGCTGGCAACAAAGTGTTGCTTTAGTGTGAAAGGCTATAGAGCAGCGCGGTAATCCCTATTGGCTGGCAACATAGTGCTGCTGTAGTGTGAAAGGCTATAGAGCAGTGCGGTAATCCCTAGTGGCTGGCAACAAAGTGTTGCTGTAGTGTGAAAGGCTATAGAGCAGCACGGTAATCCCTAGTGTCGGACAACAAAGTGTCGCTGTGTTGTGAGTGTATAGAGAGCAGCACATTTAATCCCTGACAGCTGGCAACAAAGTGTTGCTGTAGTGTGAAAGGCTATAGAGAAGCGTGGTAATCCCTTGTGGCTGGCAACAAAGTGTTGCTGTAGTGTGAAAGGCTATAGAGCAACGCGGTATTCCCTAGTGGCGGGCAACAAAGTGTCGCTGTGTTGTGAGTGTATAGAGAGCAGCACAGCAATAACTGACAGCTGGCAACAAAGTGTTGCTGTAGTATGAAAGGCTATAGAGCAACGCGGTATTCCCTAGTGACGGGCAACAAAGTGTCGCTGTGTTGTGAGTGTATAGAGAGCAGCACAGGTAGTCCTTGACAGCTGGCAACAAAGTGTTGCTGTAGTATGAAAGGCTATAGAGCAACGCGGTATTCCCTAGTGGCTGGCAACAAAGTGTCGCTGTGTTGTGAGTGTATAGAGAGCAACATAGGTAGTCCTTGACAGCTGACAACAAAGTGTTGCTGTAGTGTGAAAGGCTATAGAGCAACGCGGTATTCCCTAGTGGCGGGCAACAAAATGTCGCTGTGTTGTGAGTGTATAGAGAGCAGCACAGGTAGTCCTTGACAGCTGGCAACAAAGTGTTGCTGTAGTGTGAAAGGCTATAGAGCAACGTGGTAATCCCTAATGGCTGGCAACAAAGTGTCGCTGTGTTGTGCGTGTATAGATAGCGGCACAGGTAGTCCCTGACATCTTGCAACAAAGTGTTGCTGTAGTGTGAAAGGCTATAGAGCAGCGCGGTAATCCCTAGTGGCGGGCAACAATGTGTCGCTGTGTTGTGAGTGTATAGAGAGCAGCACAGGTAGTCCCTGACAGCTGGCAACATAGTGTTGCTGTAGTGTGAAAGGCTATAGAGCAGAGCGGTAATCCCTAGTGGCGGGCAACAAGGTGTCACTGTGTTTTCAGTGTATAGAGAGCAGCACAGGTAGTCCTTGACAGCTGGCAAAATAGTGTTGCTGTAGTGTGAAAGGCTATTGAGCAGCGCGGTATTCCCTAGTGGCTGGCAACAAAGTGTCGCTGTATTGTGAGTGTATAGAGAGCAACACAGTAATACCTATTGTTTGGCAGCAAAGTTTTGCTGTATTGTGAAAGGCTATAGAGCAGCGCGGTAATCCCTAGTGGCTGGCAACAAAGTGTCGCTGTGTTGTGAGTGTATAGAGAGCAGCACAGGTAGTCCCTGACAGCTGGCAACATAGTGTTGCTGTAGTGTGAAAGGCTATAGATCAGCGCGGTAATCCCTAGTGGCGGGCAACAAAGTGTCGCTGTGTTGTGAGTGTATAGAGAGCAACACAGTAATACCTATTGACTGGCAACAAAGTGTTGCTGTAGTGTGAAAGGCTATAGAGCAGCGCGGTAACCCTTGTGGCGGGCAACACTGTGTTGCTGTGTTGTGAGTGTATAGAGAGCAACACAGTAATACCTATTGACTGGCAACAAAGTGTTGCTGTAGCGTGAAAGGCTATAGAGCAGCGCGGTAATCCCTAGTGGCTGGCAACAAAGTGTCACTGTGTTGTGAGTGTATAGAGAGCAACACAATAATACCTATTGACTGGCAACATAGTGTTGCTGTAGTGTGAAAGGCTATAGAGCAGCGCGGTAACCCTTGTGGCGGGCAACAAAGTGTCAATGTGTTTTGAGTGTATAGAGAGCAGCACAGGTAGTCCTTGACAGCTGGCAACATTGTGTTGCTGTAGTGTGAAAGGCTATAGAGCAGCGCGGTAATCCCTAGTGGCTGGCAACAAAGTGTCGCTGTATTGAGAGTGTATAGAGAGCAACACAGTAATACCTATTGACTGGTAACAAAGTTTTGCTGTAGTGTGAAAAGCTATAGAGCAGCGCGGTAATCCCTAGTGGCGGGCAACAAAGTGTCGCTGTGTTGTGAGTGTATAGAGAGCAACACAGTAATACCTATTGACTGGCAACAAAGTGTTGCTGTAGCGTGAAAGGCTATAGAGCAGCGCGGTAATCCCTATTGGCTGGCAACAAAGTGTCGCTGTGTTGTTAGTGTATAGAGAGCAGCACAGGTAGTCCCTGACAGCTGGCAACATAGTGTTGCTGTAGTGTGAAAGGCTATAGAGCAGCGCGGTAATCCCTAGTTGCGGGCAACAAAGTGTTGCTGGTTTGTGTGAGGACATAGAGCAGCATGATAATACCCTGTTAGCTGGTAACAAAGGGTGTCTGTATTGTGAGAGTGAGTTGGCTGAGCAGATGATTTCAGTCTGTGGATATGTATGGTGGCCGTATTCCCGAGATTTGTATCCTCGGCATTTGCCGCTAGCCGATTGTACTTCTTTGGTTGTCGGTGGGAGGCACATTTTAGATCTCCTCTTATGAATTTAGTGTTCCCGACTATCTGTTTTCTGGAGACAATTGTGTCTTAGAGCGCTATATCTCCTCACGACCATTGGCACCGGGAACAAATTGTCTAAATAGTAAGTGGCACCGTTAACATTTTGGGAAAATGATATTTTATTGTGGGACGATAGATAGCAGGACTGTATTCATCCATTGCGGCCGGCAACAAAGTAGAGTGTAACTTCATCAGTATAATATCGCTTGTGGCGATCCTCTGTAGTTGGCTTTGTATCGTGTTGTGAAACTCGCTATGACAGTGTGCGTTTGCAAAGAGCATTATTTTTTACGAAGACATTTCATGTGCACACTGAATTACTTTACTTCCATTAAATTATAATACAGGATGAGTAAAAATTAATACCCTAAATTTAAAGGTCCGTATAATCACAACTAAACAACTTACAATGTTGTGCGACCACTCTAAAGAACCGTGCAACAATAAAGTTTTTTAGTACACTTTTATAAATTTTCAATGTGACCGCATTGAGCAGCACGAATCACATCGATGCGTTACTCATAATTCGTTTCACCGTCGATTGAGGGAGTCTCATTTCCCGGCTAGCTCGTCGAGTTGATTTTCGTGGACTGCTCGCGAACGCTTTCTAAATACGTTTCACATTCTCGTCTGACACGCGCTGCCGCCCGGAACATTTGCCTTTACACAGGCAACCCTTGCCACGAAACTGACGAAACCACCGTTTAGGATAATCCAACTATCAGGTGGACGACGCATGTATTTGCGACGGAATTCGCGTTGAACCGTCGTCACCGATGTATGTTTTGTAAAGCTAACGACAAAGAACACCTTTTGTTGTTACGTCGTCATTGTATTCGTCCTAACACTTCACACACGCTCGTAGTGCCACGAGGTAACTCTCAGTGCGACGAAGAAGCTCTGTGCCCTCTAGTGGCGCACAAATGATACCTTAGGCCGTACACTCCCCCCTCACCAGCTCTCACCATGGCTTCTGGACGACATCCACACCATTACACAGAACATGCTGGTGCGAGAGTGGAACGAGTTAGTGTACGATGTGTCGATGAGGGTCGTGCTGCTCGTGGTAGTCATGTTGTACATTTATTAAGTTATGGTGTGAAACCTCATTGTTCCACGGTTCTTTTGAGTGGTCGCACAACATTGTAGGTTAAGATGTTTGGTTGTGATTATACAGAACTTCAAAGTTGGGGTATTCTTCTTTACTCATCCTGTACATTGACATCTGACGTCTAATCACTTACCGAGAACAATTATTTTATATAACAGGTTAATGTGGTAATATTTGCTGGATGTCACTTGTCGTCGGAGTCAAAAGTATTTGAAAGAAAATAATATTAGAAGGAACGAAGTAAGTCAAATGGCCTAATATGTATTTGGCTTAAGTCACTTGAACTGAAACTTTAGTGTTACTTAGCAAAAACACAATTTCACTTCGTCTAAGTTGCACTCCCCTTAATGTCACGCTCACCTGTTTCTGTTGCGATTATTATTTAAATCTTAAACAAAAGCAGGTATCACAAATATGTTTGACAGTTTCGTGTGTATTTTATTTTTCGTGACAACTGTTCTTTTCAGTACAGTAAATTGTACGGTTCCTACAAATAGGCCAATTAACAAAACTTTCATTAGTCACGTTCTTAGCTGAAATCATATTATTTAAAATTTTGAAAAAAATAGTAGACAAGTTGAAACCATTTTAAACAAAACTGCAAAACATATTTTTATAATCTGCTCTCGTTAAGAAATAAAACTAATTACCTTGAGAACAGCAGGAATAAGTAAGAAGGGCCCGAGCTCTACTTGGCCTAAATACCACTTTACCTCTAACCCAGTTGTCCCAAAGTCATTTTCCACGAAATTGATTTGGATTAAACTGCGTTTGGCCTGAATTTCACGTGCCTTTTAAATAATTTGGCCTCTAAAGTTATATGCGCTAAAAGTCACACGACATGAAATATTTTTAGCCTGAAACCTAGCATACTTGTTTTATTTATATTGTCTTCTTTTCTTGCAGGACCGGCTATCATGTTTCTCGAAATGTTTTGTTGTTCATGTCTGTCATCAGTACGTCCGCCACGTATTTTGCGCCCGCCACATTCCTGAAAACATTTTCTTTGGAACAAACTTTTTTTCGACACAAGTAGATTCCAATAATATTTAGTTTGTACTCTAAATTGTTCTCATTTATTTCAATTATGAAGGTATTCATTTTAAAATAATTTAAGAAATTTTTATATTTAAATAATGAAAGTTATTTTACAATAAAATTACTGTGCGAAGTAACCGAGCGAGATAGCGCAACGGTAGCCTACTGGACTGATGTTCGTCAGAACCTGTGTTCGATGCCCGGCTCCGGCGATCCTGATTTTGGTATACCATAGTTTCCCTAAACAGCTCCAGTCAAATCCTTAAGGGGTCTACCTACGTGCGCTTCAAATGTGTTGCTGTAAGTTACGACTATTCTTTCTTGGAGAGACGATTTAGTGCACATTGTTTGTATATCTACGCATACGTTTAACTGTGTCGCTATAATTGTGAAAAATTAGGCACATTTATTAGAAACATCATTTCGGTCTCCTCAATATGGCCAAATATGTGTTTTCCAGACAGCCGTATCTATAAAAATAACAAACGGATTTGAATAACACAGCTATAGAAACAAGCGTGGTACTTTATACTGTGCTGCCCGAAATGAAAATAATGTCATGACGGCTTGACGTCCCACAGAAAATTGGGTAATAACAAACCACCGCACGCCAGCTAAGTAGCTTACGCGAAGGGCGATAATGCATTTCATACGTCGGTCAACGGCGCCCTTACAGCTCCTGCCTCACACACAAATACAGACTATCTACGGAGGCCCCTTAGCAAATGGCCGATTCCTCTCACAGCTCCTGTCATTGTACCAATCTGTGTGACCTCGGTGTCGAGGAGATGTGAACAGCCCCCGTATCTACCTGTCAACCATTATTTTAAAACTGAAAGTACGATTATGTACATTAATTTTTCGATGTACAAGGTACTTTAAAATATTCAGTCCGGCATTCTGTGATTTTAAGTTTTCGAACAAAGTTTCAAAATTAGTTTTCCTAATTTCGTATTTTTTAAATTACAAACATGCCCTTGTTAAATAGCAGTAAAAGAACTGGACGTACAGGTACTAAGCTAACAATATCATCAATTGTTATTATTAACATACAAGCTAATAGGCTATATTGAATATTATTTTAGAGTGTTTAATACAAATTACTATTTCTAGATACGTACGCCAAATAAATACAAATAAAAATAATTTTAGAATTTTAGTGCATTCATCCCTAAATGGGTGAAAAACGTGGAATGTGTTTTCTATAAATTATATCGTTATCTTTCTGTTAATTTAAACATCTGTAAATATGTTTCAAGAATTTTTTTTCAAAATTCTAACTTTAAGAAACGTGAAAAAAAAATAATGCGTTTTCGTAAATTGTCAATATATCTTGAGCTCAACGGGCTATCACTGTGATTTTCACATGAATAAGATACTTACAGAAATTTCTAACATAGCATTTAATGATTTTTGAAATTCGTTCCTTAAAAGTGTAAAAAGACATTTCCTTATTAGCCCACGCTATTTAACTATCCAAGTGAGATTTCTTGCTAATGTTTGTTTCAGAATTATTCATGTGTAAATGCCCAAAACGTTATAGAAATTTATTTTACCGTCAAAAATGTGTATTCCCCTGTGAAACATGAAGAAGTGGACGATTTAAGGCGTAAAGTGTACTGCATATGAACATCTATAAATAATTTGTACGTAGTTAAACTTTGTAAGCCTATCAATGCGTAATATGGTACAATCAATTGTACATAGTTACACTATGTAAGCCTATCAGTGCGTAATATGGTACAATATATTTATTCACCGGCCTGTGTATACAAGTTTATATTCGAAGAATACTGCAGAAATGTTCTTGCATGATACAAGCATTACCAGCTAGCAAGCTACAGACGAATAACCAGTTACTTTATAAACTACTTTCTATGGTACAGATACGTTATGCTATTTAAACTGTCGTATAAGTCAATGCATTTAGCAACTTAGCCGTTTCTTCCCCAACAACATAAAGTTGAGAAGTTCTAAGACTTAGTTGTATACAATGATATACCTGTAGTAAAGTGATACATAAATGGAGAACGTAAGTTCTGAACCTGAGCAATCCATTTCATGAGGGTGTTTACCAACTGACATTCACTTTCTCTACTACAAATATTGCTACTCACCCCGACGACATGTGACACTCAAAAACATAGTTGATATATTCATATAAATGATTAGTTCCAAAATGTATGTTGTTTTCTTTTAAATATTCAGTACAAAGCAATTCTTCATTAAAATAAAGTTTCCTTCGTAAAATAAAACCACGCTCGCAAAATAGAACGCGCGCGCGCACAAACACACACATACACATCCAAATAAATACGTAGAGAAAACATTTCTACTTAACCGTAAATACCACGCAGTGACCTGATGTTTGTAAATTTGAAAATCAAGATGGAAGGTCACCTCGATGGCCGTTAAGGATAATGACTAAAGCCGAAATGATTTCAGTTTTATCGATGACAAATTAAGTAGTTTGATGCCCTTTGAGCAGTTGGCGATGGTGGATTTTTAATTATTTAATACTGTTTATTAGAGTTTAACTCATTACATACGTGTGTTTTATTTTGTAATCTGTAAGGAACGGCATTTTTGTTTTATTAAACTAATTTTGTTTTCATACACATGGAAAAACTAAGCTGTAGGAAACATACATTTTCTGGTTTACATTGTACGCATAGTATGTGGAAAAGTATTGTTCACCTTCGAAGTCTTTGTGAAAGAAATGTATAACAACAGCAGCAATAACAACAATATATTGTGAGACACAATTTGTAAACAATATATTTAACAATAAGCATAACAAATACATTTTTTTTCAAAATACTGATTAACTTCATTATTTAAAGATACAATACTATTACCATGTTCAGACTGTAACAATGTGCTTTAAATGTAACATTACTAACAATAGACTAAGTAACATGTTATTTTACACAAAATATCACATCGCCGATTCATTCAAATTTTTTTCTGATACGAGTTTTAATTTCTGTTACCTGAGAAATAATCTGTCTTTTACTATGTGAAGCGAATGTATAAGTAACATTTGGCAGTGTAAAATGCAACGCGAATATTGTCCGTTTTGGGTGAAAGTTTTATGCATCATAATAACTCAAACACTGGAACACTGCAAGAAAATATAAATTAATGTACGAAAGTTTTTCCGTCTCAAGTTATTCGTTAACAATTTTGAATAAATATGGATTTGTATAAACTTTTTTTTCATGCAATGTAAGTGACTGATTTAGCTTAGATAAACGAGATGTTTACAGTGAGTCGCTGTACAAATCGGACAGAAGCTATCTATGATAGTAGCACGTCATGCTGACATGAATTATTATTATTTTTAATATTTGCCTCGTTATCTCAGTTTTCTTTCACGTCTAGCCAAGTCCAGCACCTGTATAAATAATTATAGATATAATCTTGAAAAATATCTTTGTAAGCTTTTCAATATCAATTCGAAGCGTCTTTGCTCGATTATAAATTTCATTATGAAAACAGTCAGCATAAAAATTGAGCAAAGTCTCTTTATTTTTTGTAGTTATAAGCTAACTGGAAATAGCTTGTGAAAAGTATGATATATTTGTCTCGAGATATTAATCTGAACATCAGTTTTCAGTGAATCTGTCATCATCGAGTGCGGCGCAACTGAAGACAACTGTCGTGGCAAAGAGACTCGAACAAGAGCATACAATACCAACACTACTTCACTGAAAAGATTGTAGTTGTTTTCGAGATATTTCCCGAGTTTTCCTGGCCATATTTCTCTTAAGAGACCGTGCGAGAAACGTATTGAGAGACAGAAGTGGGTGAAGTTCCATCACATTCCCTGATTTACACACAGCCATCTCAGTTTAAGAAGCGTCTATGTACCGCGGTGTTATATTCTTCCACCGTACTTCAAACGAGCAGAACTACAACCAGCCATGTCCACGCAACATATGAAACACACACAACGTGTGCTGCATTCAATACACCATTTCAAGGGTAAATATTTCATTAAACGTGCCAATTTTTTTTTTCTAAATGGTATTTCTGAATGCTTTAAGTAAGAAAAATATCTCATAAAATAAACTATCTGGCCTAATAAAACATATTTTGTTCCCTTGCAAATTCAATCGAATTATATGTACGGATTATTGTTCAGGCAACATTATTTGTCGTAGTTAGGTTACACATGAAATTATGACAACGCTTAAAAACGTATTGGAGTTATGTTAGGAACAGTAAATAACACATTACAACATAAAGAGGCACTTTTCTACGTTGTTAGAAATAACCCTGACGTAAACTTTTCGAATCAAGAAATGCTTATTACTTTCACAAATGAAATAATGAAATGAATGTGACTTCCCTAATGCTCAGAAAATTTACCGGGGTTACATTGGCAATTTAAACTTAGAACTTTGTTCTACTAAAAATTTTAGTTTTGGGTTGTTTTGATGAATAAATACATATTGGAGCAAAGGGTTAGAAGAATTATTATTGATTAATCTAGTGATAACGTTTGTAAATGTTTCCACTAAATACAAAAATAGGTGCCAAAATTTTGAGTGGGACAAAGTTACCCCACAAGGTCGAAATAAACCCAGTTTATGGTGTACAAAAAAAACTTTTATAGCAACACAATTAAGTGACAACAAAATCCGTTTGAAATAGAACAGATTTTAAACTAAAACTTTCAAAATTTTACCGACTGTTTCAGTAGAAAACGTAAACTTAAAACTTAATTAAGTTATATATGATCTAATTTTGCGTGGAACTGTACATTTAAACATTATTACAGTAGGCCCTGAACTCAAATGTTGCGTATAGTCATCATTCATTTTGTTCTCAATAAATATTAACATTACCACACAAACTTACATTAATGAATTATACAGTCATAGGCTTGCTATTATCTAGTAACACATTGCAAAAGTAGATAAACACCATCGAAGGGTACATGTAATATACGAGTTCAAAAACTTGCACAGCTCTAAAAGCTTATGTAAAATTTCATATTTGAAGTTCTTGGGTTATTTTAAATTATTCATTCAAGTAAAAACATTTTGTAGACAAAACACAAGTTTGGTCAACGTCATAACAGGCGCTGGTCACGTGACAGTCATTCATGGGAAACTTGTCTCTGATTCTATAAAAATAAATGTATTTGACACAGTCCTCAATTTTGCATTTTATTTGAATACATGAAATCAAAATATGAGAAAAGAATATGTAGAAAAAATTTTAATATTTACGTAAATTTTTTTAAATCATATTTTAGAAACCTTAGATTATAAATAAGTACATGGAGAGTAGCAGTGACAAAACGCAGGGAACATCATACATCCACAAGATACACGTTCCATGACAAACATTGTAGCACACTTTGTGACGTGGGACATAATTGTAACTACACAGCGAGGTCACAACGCGAAAAAGAGGTTCTAGGATAACAGAGCCTTCTTCAAAACATAGCTAACAATAAATAAGTAATGGTTTGAAAATACTGTAATAAATTTAACTGATGCTTGTTTTGAACGACTAGTACTGAATTCTTTCGTCCAAGCGATCAAACCACGTTAAGTCACTCGAGCAACCACGCTGTATCTCAGCAAAATAAATTGGAATTGAGATTGCAAAGACAATATAAAATAAAAACCATAGTAATAAGTCTGTTACCATACTATTTTGTTTCATTTAAAACACTTGGCAGTCAGTTATATCCTAAATGTTAGTGAACTATAGATTTCAACAGTTCAACGACCTTCATTCTGGACTCTACAGTACTACGCACACAGTGTCCTCAGATACTAGTACATTGGCTGCTGCATACTTGAAGAGAACTATAGATTCCAACAGTTGAATATTTGATAAGGTCGTGCGGGAAGTTTGCAAGGACGAGTTTGATTAACGACGATCCAATCACAATAGTAAATTACAAGTATTTGTGTATTGAAGTAACCTTAATGGGGTAAATGTATCCATAATTCTCGGATATCTACTTATGAATAACACATTTATTATGTCGAGGATATTTGAGTTTTTTCTGGTGTACATTTTTTAATACACTTCTATGTATTTGAATAGTTTAAATTAAGATCTCAGAAAATTGTTCAGCCGATTTACTTTGTGTAATTGCTGTGAATATTACCGACAAAAATACAGAGCCTATCTATAATGTAAAATATAAAGTCTTATGTAAACATACCAAGTTAGTCCCTGTGTAATAAGGTAGTGAAAATGTAAAAAGTCTATATTTATTTAATTTGCAAAGTTCAGTCCAGTGACTTTCTATGCAACTCCTACGGGAAACTGTATGCACACCTGTCACTTGATGCTGGTAGTTGGATGATATAACATTTTAATAGAAATTTGTGAGTGTAAATTTAAACAAATAGTTTTATTTTGTAATACATTTGATTTATTAATTCGGATTGTCATTAACCTTCATTAATGTTTTATTATTAAACGTCTATGTGTTAAAATTGCAAGGCAATTAATTACATATTTATCACATATATGTTCAACTTACTTACCTATAATGTCGAGTTTGATGTCGTACACTTTGAGGGAACCGAATGAGTTATATTATATTAGCATCCGACCTAAGTAGCCGATTAAAACAAATAGTGGATTGTGTTTATGTGAGAAATCTTTTAAAGTTTAATCCGTTTAGCATATTTTAGATTCTACAAACCACAAATGCGATATAACTTTAATGAAACTTGCATTATCCAAAATTGATATACATAAAACTAAACCAATACTGTAAAAATTAACTTACAAGCCGCAAAAAAAGCTTTACCAATATTAAAACCTGCCAATCTGATAGTCACTGTCAACATTAACAACTTATTATTTAGTTTCAGAGGCAATTGACTGCTCGTTCAGCGACAGTGACATTGTTCACAGTAAGTGTACATAATTTATTTTTTGGGAGTGTTTCTGGATTAAGTATTGCGCTACTGTCACATTATATATTAATACTAGCCTGTCTGGATTTTTGAGTTTAGGTTTTTATTGTGTTTAGTACCAGTGCTCTTGTATACTACTAGAAAGGACTATGCCCGTAGCTCTTAAACACACATGCATACACTCGCTCAGTATTTGACAAACACTGCTTGTGATTGTAGAGTATCGGCGACTGGTTTCAGCTGAGTTACGATGATTATACTGTAGTTTTGGCATTACGCTGCCCATGTTTCCGAGCTGTTTTTTCATTTTTATAAAAGTACGTGAACATGTGGCTTCACTAGGATACCGTTAGGTTTTTCAGTAATGTTTCGTGAATTAACTAGGAGTGTCCATTTTTTTCTTGTGCTGTTTTATGGTTCAGTACTTACAAGGCAGACATTCGCAAGAAACTCATTTACCAAACGGAAACATTCATGTGCTACGGAGACCTTATCGAATCATAATTTGTCGGTTCGGATATCTACAGTTGTGGATAATTACGGTTTTAGTACGTGTCGAAGGTTAAGAGTGAGGCATTGATTAGCCTGTCTGTGTACATACTCTGTAGAAATATAATGTTTAAAGTTGTGGCAATCTTGCTCGCTTTCTTTTATACTAATACATCTAGGAACAACTTCAATTGTTTTCCTTATTGTGTGAGAATAGTATTGACGACCTGAATGAATTGAGAACATTGCACAATAATCTAGTTTGTCAGTTCTATGTTGCCAGATCACAACTGTATTGCTTAGTGTCGTTTTTCTTTCTTTTTTTTTCGGTGCATGTTGCACGAAATTCTTTGTGAGAATATCGGCTATTAATGGTAAAAATTCGTAAGTTTACTACCACGTCATATGTCATTTGTTTGTTTTTAAAATTTAAAAAGTCGTTTTTAAAGTGGATATATATTGTGTTTACACATAAAGTGGTTAACTCTGTGACGAACGGAATAGGTTTAAATAACAATTCGTGTATCCGATAAGTTATATTTATTTTTATCTATGATGTAATAGGTTTGTAATTCAGTCAGTGTATTTCAACATCTCAGATCACTGGCAAGTTATGTATAGCATGGTTAAAACTCTAAAAAATTTTAAATATAAAACCACAACATTTTAAATAAATCTATCGTCGGTGAATTGTTTCTGCGTGTGTTAAATTTTAAAGTGCACCGTTTGGTGCTTTATTATGGCCAGTGGCGCGCGCAGCGGCGACAATATTCGACTTTCTTCGGGTTTCTTCGGCGAGATCTTCGCTAGCCATGCTTCAGTGTTGTGTGTCTCCTACCTTCTTTCCCTCACACCTTCACGTTCGTTCTTGTACGTATGTGCCATGTAGTTGTTGGTCTTTGGCCTCAGTCAGCCGCTAGCGATGCCCTCTTGTTTCCTTCTTCTAGCTGCCTAAATGTCTGGGCGAGGTTTCATGAAACCTCAGCTATGATAACGTGTGTAGTGTAAGTTATGTCAGTTGTGTTAGGATATCTTCTGTCCCACGCGGCACGTTGGGGCTGCGAAGACTACGCTAGTTATGTACGGTTAACTATCTAGCTTTATTTTATTCTAGAAATGTCCTTTAGGCACCGTCATGGAAATTATATTTTGGCGATATTTGTTTCATTCCGCTTTAATCATGTTAGAGGAAATTTGGATTACGTTCATTGATTCTTAATTCTGATGTTTGAATTCGTTATTTTGACTTTTGAAAAACATTAGAAGAATCGAAGGTTTGAAACTCACTCCGATTATTGGAAATTGGCAAACGTTCCTTCCATACGTAAAATATTTTAAACAAATTGAGACGAGAGTATAAGATATAAATTTGTGTCTTTATTTCTGTTTCACGATATAGGGCGTATTGCTAATTTGTGTCAGCTTAAGATTTGTGGTTTATTAAGGTATCTGTATGACGGTTATAAGATTGAAGTTTACAAGAATTTGCACTGCTTCGTTGCTACCATTGTATGTATGTATGTATGTATGTATATGTGTATATATGTATATATGTATATATATATATATATATATATATATATATATATATATTGAATGCTGCCACAATGTAAGAAGGGACATTAATTTTTACGAGCAATAAAATAGGGTTGGTTGACGGCCGCATGCTTGTATCTTACTTGGTTAGTTTTTTGAGTAAAAAATAATAATTTATAAACTATAACTATAATAAATAATAAATGTCACTTTTACCAATGTTTCATAATCTCGCTGGATATTTTGATGTATTTGTTGTAAAATACTTGGATAATTTGGTGAAAATGAATATTTGCATTTGTAGGCGCCTCTATGCTATATAAGTCGAGGTTCAAGACGTTTCAAAGTTTTGTAAAACTGTATGAAATATTGATCCAGGATAAGTAATGATGAATGTATTTCTATTTCGTAATTTCATTAATTATTCAAATTTAACGTGGGCATTTCAAGTAGACATTAAGTAATGATGTGCAAAACACTTGAATAATACTAAGTCCACAATAATTAAAACAGAAGATAAGCAATTAAAAAAAATTCAACTTAATTTTAATTATCTTCTCTTTTTTGGGTACGAAATTTAACGAGATTTAATTAAAGAACATAATGTGTTCGCAATATTATTCTTATGCTCGTTTGTAACACACACACACACACACACACACACAGAATAATAAGTGTATAGGCTTACCTTTCATGTGTTTCCGGAGTAACAATCGCACTGCATAGAAACCATTAAAAAAACTGACACCTACGCTTAAGTGTTGTGCATGGCGTGAGGTTATGTATAACTGTCTGCGATTGTCACTCCGGGAATATATGTAAGGTAAGTTAAAAACAAGGCGATGTAAGAAATGAACGTAGACGATCTAGTGACTTGACTGCAGACTGAACTGCGAAACAAAGTAATGTGAGAATGTGTGAAGTACATGTAACTGAGAGAGTTACACGATGTAAGTTATAACCTCGCTGTGATAGAAGGGTGGGTGAGGGAGGAATGTATGAGAGATAATGGAGATTGCAGGCTCAGTCGTAGTTCTCAGACTCCTGCTGTACCAACTTGAAGCGACGTGGACTCTTCACACACATTGAGCCACCATGGCCTTCCATGGACAAGCGGCCTTTCATAGACAAGTAGCGCTTTATGTACCGTGAGACAAGTGATTGTGGTCGCCGCTGCCATTCATCCAGTACTTCCTTCGGCGCCATTATCTGACAACACACACATTGCCATTGCGTATCTTATACTACAGTCACATTTTCTGATAACATATAACATGCCACCATCAGCTAACAACACACTTATTACTCTAATGTATCATACTTCAGCACTATTATCTGACAACACACACTGTTTAGGAATGTACGGTTTGTCTTTGGTTCAAAATTCTTAAAGTTCAGTGCAGTATATATACATTTCTTTGAGCTCTGAGAGCAAGCTTTTGTTGTTGATTGAATAAAATATACGTTATGGTTTCTACAAAGCATTAATTATTAAAACTAAACTTCTCCTACTTTCGCTAATAAGTGTGGTCCTCCGGGCTGGATAAGGTATGGATTAGCTAAGGATAGAACTTTTCTCTAAACATCATTTGAGTGATATAATACACTTCTAAATTGTTTAGGAGAGGATATAATGCTAATTTATTCATGCTAAGTCGAAACAATAGAAAGTATCTAACATTTGTTTACATTTTGCTTTGTTGGTTAACAGAATACCTTTTACTATCAAAACAAATTGAAGCGCGACTTCAAATAATCAAAACTCGTATGGATCGTTTGTTATCGTTCGCAAATGAAATAGTAGACGACACGACACGTTTGGATTTGTTTAAGATTTACTTCCAAGATCTCGAAAACTAGAAGTCTGGTTTTGAAGAGTGTAAGTTTCAACTCATATCGGAGAACACGGACACTAGTCTTTATGAGAAGGAATTCGAGGAGTTCGACTTAGCATATTATAAAATTAAGGAGATTTATGCAAAACTGGCTATATCTGAACCAAGCACTCAGGGTGAACAAGAAAGAGCAAACAGCAACTCGGAAACTGTTAAGTTACCGAGGTTGCAGATACCCGTATTTAAGGGATAAATGACCGAGTGGGTCAGCTATTATGATTTGTATTGTGCTCTTATACATTACAACACCACACTTTCAGAAGTCGAAAAACGTCAGTATCTTTTGACATCTTTATCTGGCGAACCATATAATTTAATTAAAACATTACCTTTATCACATGAAAATTATGAGTTGGCAAGGAAAACATTAACAGAGCGGTACCAAGATGTAAGGAAAATTGCAACAGTACACGTGCATAACCTCATGAAGTCACCTATTTTGATTTCTGGCTCTCCAATAAGGCTTAGAAATTTGGTAGATGTTATAAAGGAAAATTAGGAGCATTAAGAGTACTTAAGTTTCCAGTTGATGAATAGAGTTTTATACTTTTGAACATTGTTTTGCCTAAACTGAACACTGATACTCGTCGTCAGTTCGAGTTAGCACAAAAAAAGAGATAAGAATTCCCTGTTTCAACCAACTTCTTGATTTTCTTGAATCTCGCTGTAAGGCCTTAGTGACAGCAGAATGTCCTGCATTTTCAACCATTAAGTCACATAATGTAACAAATAAGGTTATACCTATGAGTAAACCAAACATTTTTTGATAATTCCACGCAATGCATGTGAGTTGTTTGTAAGGAAGACCATTTAATTTATAGGTGCCCAGAATTCTTCAACTATTAACAGTAAAACTACATCACTTATGTTTCAATTGTCTGAAACCACATTCGGTCAAGAACTGTACATCAAAATTAAAATGCATTCATTGTGGGAAAATGCATCATACTTTACTGCACGTAATTGATTCTGCACCCACAGATACTTTTCGTGAATCAGATGGAAAATGTTGAAGATTCGTTCGGCAAGAAAACTAAATTTTATAAGTCGGTATCATCAGAACCTACTGAAGTTAGCCCTGTCAAAGAGTATGACTATACTGCAGTATCCTCGACAAGTTCAAACAATAATACCAATACAGTATTATTAGGTACAGCTGTTGTTCATATATACGATGCTTGTGGTAACCTTCAACAAGTACGTGTCCTCCTTGATTCAGGATCACAATCATCTTTCATTTCAGATCAATGTGTCAAAATATTTAGATTAACTAGTAAGAAGGCTTGTGTATCAGTTTCAGGGCTTGCGCAATCATCTATTGAAAACAACAAAGGAGTTGTTACATATATTCTACAATCACGTCTGAGTAGTACATCACAAATAGTAGTAAATGTATTGATTTTGAGGGACATCACATCGAATTCGCCTACTGTTTCCTTACCATTACAATTTCATTAACAGTATGAACATTTAGATTAAGCTGACCCAAGTTTTCACACTCCAGGTCCTGTAGACATCCTGCTAGGTGTTGATGTTTATGCTGATATTGTTGACGGTGGGCGGTATCCTGTTACACCTAGTTGTCCATCAGAATTGTACAAATTATTTGGATGGATTTTAATGGAAAAAATCACATTTAAAACGGTGCTTGGACAAAAAGTTTTGCTTCTTTTTTAACAACCACTTCACTTGATTTGTTAGACACTCTTCGTCAATTTTGGGAGGTAGAAGAAATACCATCCATAAAACATGTCAGCCCAGAGTATGAAGAGTGTGAGAAACGCTTCTGTCAAACACATTCTCGTGATGCGAAAGGAAGATTTATCGTCAGGCTACGTTTCAAATCTGCAATGCCAGACCTTGGTGAATCTTGATTACAAGCATTAAATAGACTACACCAATTGGAACGCCATTTTGCACATCAGCCTGAACTGAAGGTGGAGTACAACAAATTCCTTCAAGAGTATGAACAACTTGGGCACATGCATTGCCTCAACCCGGAAGAAAAGGGACAAGTATACTACTACACTACTTATCATTGTGTATTTAAGGAAGCTAGCTCTACCACAAAACTGAGAGTTGTGTTTGATGCATCAGCAACATCTTCCACTGGCAAATCATTGAATGATGAGTTGCTTACGGGACCCAAACTCCGACGAGACATAGTAGAGATAATTACCCATTTCCACATTCACCCAGTTGTACTGATAGCAGACATTTGTAAAATGTATTGACAGATTCGACTACAATGTAGGGGATTTGAGTTAAGAAGGTAGTCTAGCAACTATTCCACTTTACTTCAGGCTGTTCCTGAAGATCACAGATAGAATCACCTCAAGTTCCAAGAAGATGGAAAGGAAAGGTTCAAGGTATTAGTAATTGTTTGGGAATCAACGTCGGATATATTTTCATACAGTTTCCACCAATTCAATCCTACTACCACTAAGATAGTTATGTTATCCAGCATAGCTCAAATTTATGATCCCCTAGGTTGGATTGCATCAGTTGTATTTCAAGCCAAACTTTTCCTGCAAAGTCTCTGGCTGTTGGGTTTGAACTGGGATGAAACACCTCCCATAGAAGTAATTGATACTCTGAAATAATTTTTTTTACAAGTTCCACAGCTTAGTGAGGTCAGCATTCCTCGTTATATATCGGCATGAGGCTCCCCTACTTATTAAGTGCATGGATTTTGCGATGCTTCTATTCAAGGGTACTCAGCTGTTTTACACTTAAGGACTTCTAGTGATGGTGAGAACAGAACATATTTGTTAATGGCAAAAAAGTGGCACCATTGAAAACTATAACATTACCCCGATTGGAACTTTTAGGTGCTTGTTTGCTGGTTAAACTCATATCAGAGGATTTACTGCCTGGTGTGATTCAACTGTGGTTCTTTCTTGGATTCAAACACAGCCTCATTGTCTGAAGACATTTGTGGCCAATCGAGTTTCGCAGATACAAGATACTAAAATACCTATTCTATGACAACACATTCACACTCACGATAACCCTGCAGACTGTGCTTCTAGAGGATTAATGCCAGCTGACATTGTCACTCATAATTTGTGGTGGTATGGGCCATCATGGCTTACATCTGAGCACGGTCTAAGAGGAAGAGGTCTTGACACTGCCTATGCTCTCCAGCAAGAGAAAGTGACTCCTTCATGTCGCCGAGCGCTAGTAGTAATTTGGTGGAAGATTTGTCTTGTTTACATCTCACGTTTTAACACTTTTTCAATTATTTACATAAAATAATGTTAATAAGGTAAGCTGATATAGTATATACATGTTCCATGTCCATAAATGCAGTGGCATGTGTGGAACTGTTTATATAAGTCGTCTGAAGAAAAATATTGTGTATTATTGTTTTAGTGAACACATTCGAACCAAAACTATATTTCGTGCCCTACAAAATTTTACAATCGTTGCAATGTGCATCTGCGTGTAAATGATTGAAAAATTAAATTTGATTGTTGTAAAAAAATGCGTTCCATTGCAAAATTATGTTCCCATTTTTTTAATCGATATAATACTCGCAAATCCATTAACAACTTCACATTTTAAGGTAAGCCAAATACAAAAACAAGACAAATCTTCCACCAAACTACTACTAGCGCTCGGCGACAAGAAGGGAGTCACATTTTATTCCACAGTGTCAAGACCTCTACCTTCATAGACCGTGCATCTGAGTAAGAGACATGGCCTTGCAGCATAGTGGACGCTAAAATACAGGACTACGAAACCAAAATGAAGAATGCAGAAATAATTACTTTAACAGCACAACAATATGTTCCTTACATTGAATTTATTTTAAAATGTTCCTCTTGGTCAATGTTGCAAAGAGTCCTGTACTATGTGCTACGCTTTATTTCCAACATAAGGATACAAAAGTTTGACCACCAGATTGGACCTCTAACTACATCAGACTACAGCGTAGTGGCGGTGCGTAAGGCCGTGCTCTCGTGCTGTAGCACTGAGTAAACTTTTACTAAGTTATTGTGTACTTAATTTTATTAAATTTCAGGTAATGTGACACAATTTATACTTATAACCTTTCTTAATAAGAGATCGACTGCTTTGCGCTAAGTTTCACAGGCGAACGGAGTTTACTCAAGTAATTTCGTTCGTGTAAGCCGGCCTTTACTATGGTGTAAACCTGGCTCAGTGATCCCACGGACTAGCGCACGGCTGTCACTCCTCTTTCCTACCCCCTGTCCTTGCCAGGGGTGTAGAGAGATGCGGGAACCTCGCCTTTATCAACACCTGCTCCTTGCAATGAGCAGATTAGCCCTGCTATCTACTGCGCAAGCGCGCGACAGTTACGTCAACGGATTGACAATGATGGCCGCTCGCATCGCGCACGTGGTTGTACATTGCAGACTTGTAAACAAAGTAATTTTCGGTGTCGCATGGACGTGTAGCTGACTTAGAATAACTTTTATGAATAGCACGTTACTATATATTATTATTGTAAGTTGTGGGCGTCAGTGACGTGATACTGTGCATAAATAACGAACTGCAGTAGAATCTATGTTATTAGTCTTTGGTCCAATGGATACATTACCGACGCTTTATGGTGGGATAATTTGGTAAGTCGAATTTTACAATATTGATTCATTTTTGTGAAAATTGTAGATTAAATCTTTAAGTTGAAATTTTTTTATAACACACTTTATTGGCTACATTACTGCTTGCCATGAAACGCAGTGCAATTTCTCAATTCATGTAAAGCAAAAGTCCTATACATTTGAGTTAAAAATATGATTATTAACAGGGAAAGAAAGTATAGCGATTTAGCGGGGGAGGGGGTGAAGGGCATATTCAGAGCACTGAGCTCAAAACATTGACCGGCCGCCACTGCTACAGCGAGAAATATATGTTTAAAGCAAGTTCAAATGGAGGCCTTTAAGGATAAAATAAACAACTTGAAAAAGTGTAGAACATGCTCTACTCATATCTGTAGATTGAACCCATTTTTAGACTGTGATGGTCTAGTGCGTGTTGGTGGACGACTGCAAAATTCTGACTTCAGTTACAGTAAAAAACATCCCATTCTCTTACCAAAGAACTTTCATATTACTAATATCATAATAGATTTTTATCATTGTTTAACTCTTCATGGTGGAGTTAATACTACATTGTCCGCGATACGGACAACCTACTGGATAATATCTGCCAAAAGCATAACCAAAACGAGGATTTTCCAGTGCATAAAATGCTTTCGTTTTAAGGCCAAAAACAGCCAGACTATTATGGGTAACCTGCCTGCGACTCGGGTTCAACAAGCTAGACCATTTCTGCATGTAGGTATTGACTATGGAGGCCCATTCCAAATGAAGTAATCCACATTATGCAATGTGCGTGTTTTGAAGGCATATTTGTGTCTCATCATCTGTTTTACGACCAAGGCAGTTCATCTTGAGGTCGTGTCTGCACTCACCACCAATGCATTTCTAAACGCATTCCATCAGTTTGTTGCACGTAGGGGTTTGTCCAAAAATGTGTACAGTGATTGTGGAGCAAACTTTGTTGGTGCACATTATCAGATCACAGAACTCGAGCATTTTCTCAGAAATAAAACTAACGCATTCGAAGTAGCAGATAATTTATCAACAAAGGGTATACAATGGCATTTTAACCCACCTTCAGCACCATACTTTGGAGGGTTATGGGAAGCCGGAATAAAATCAGTAAAACATCATTTGAAAAGAGTTGTGGGTAATCAAATTCTAACCTTTGAAGAGCTTGCAAGATTAATTACACAAATCGAAACATGCCACCAACAGGTAACAACACACTTATTACTCTCGTGTATCATACTTCAGCACCATTATCTGACAATACAACACAAATATATTTACATATGTTATACCTCAGCTCCAATATCTGAAAACAAACACTCATTGCATCTAAGTATCTTACTATTTCAGCTCTATTATCTGACTACACATACACACTTCACTTGCGCCTTACCTGTATTATACTCCAGCTGCAATGACCACACACAAACATCACCTTTATAAAGCTGAAATTTCTACTCCACTTTCTGACAATTCATACATATTGTTCTTGCATATGTTATTCTTCAGCTACTTTATCTGACAATACACTCACATTACCACGGGTACCTTACACTTCATCTCCAGTATCTTACAACACACAAATTACACTTATGTACGTTATATCTCAGCTGTATTATCTGATAACACACGTGTTATCATTACGTATCTCATACTTCAGCTTCATTATCGGACAACGCACACACACATTACCCTTAAGGCGTCCGCCTACTGGCTGGTGTTATATTGAGTGATGCACAGCGCCAAGGGAGATGTTGATCGGTTCTTCTGGTGTGGCTATCGCCTCTTACGCAAGACGCTGAAACGGCGTGCAGTGAGATCGTAGACCACTCGCTGACTGACACTTGCAGCGGGGAACCCTGGATTTCATTGATAAAATATTTTAACAAAGTTCACTGTATGTTAAAAGAGTAGTTGTACACGAATCCTGAGAGTTGTTTTTCAAACACAACAGGTTGAAAATGCTTTTTTATAACCCATTTTGAGGGATTCCGTAGTTATTTTTGTAATAGACGTGTTGTTATGTTTAAAGTGCCCTTTCGTCATCCTTTCGAAGCAAATTATTATTCCGTTTGTGCCAAGACAGTCTTTTCGAATTGTGTAACTGATGTTGCGAAAGCAATGGAAGACATGTTGCACGAAGATAGTGTCCTCGCCAACCTAATAAAGGACTTGGGGGAAAAAGAGTTCTTTAAGGCTCTTTTCAAGCGTGTTATTGAAGAAGTAGTACACAAATCATCACACATTTAGAAATCTCCAATAATAAATTGCCGATAGGTTAAACAGGACTAAACATGGTAAAGGAAGCTAAAGAATGGATCGAAGATTTGGCTAAACGCGTTCGTGAATATAATGCTACATTTTAATTTATACACATATGAAGCTAGAAAATGTGAAATATGCCAGCTTGCTTTATATTGTGTACCCAAACAAGAAGAAGGAACCACATTAACCTAAAGCTGCCATTCCTTGTTGCTGATTGTCTGTCTGTTTTACCTGAACAAAGTCCACTTCATGATAAACATATAAGCAGGATCAATTGGGCTTGTTTTTTGTTAGTGGCTCCACAGGAAAAGAACATCGCTTAACACGAGGAGATCCTTGTACCATTAACTATTCGGCAATGGATCAGAGCTCTCAAACAACATCCTCATTTTAAAGGTGCAATCGAATTCTCAAGCTGAGACCACCACAAAATTTCCACAATATCCATCAGTACCATTGGTGCTATCATCACGAACATCTCCTAAGCCAACTGGTTGATCACCTTCTGCACTACGAAGTCAATCGTGCCGATTCTGTTAGAAGAACTTCAACTATCTCTAATTTGACTACCACCTTGATGCCTGCTGTATTTTGAATGAAAAACAGGAGACTTTAAAACATGAAAATTTTGAATCTTGATTTGTGCATGAAGATAATTTCAAAGAACATTTTAGTAGAGACAAAGGTCTTATTCTTCTACCGGTTAACAGATATTTTAGGAAATTGCGACAGCTAAGGGCTCGGTGGTTTCGTACTATGTGAATGCAAGATAAACTCTTCTAGTACAGTAATTAGTCGTGATATGAGACATAGACTGTTTGAGCATACAGATAATTTATTCAGACATTTGATGATAATATAAAAAGAGATAGTTTTCGTCCCCGTAAAACAATCAGGTTTGAAGACAGGAGAAATTTGTGATGTATAAGAACCCTTCACTGAGAAGGATGTATGAATTACAAAACCAACAGCCAATTCTGACACATGTATCAGGAGCATGGAAAATTCATATATGTAAAGATGAACACTAGAACAAAAATTTTAGTAAAATCATGCACATCACTACTGAATGAAAAATACATGAAAAAAACAGGTTGGGTATTTATAACACTTTAACGTTGCAAACTTGAACGATAACAAGTGTTACTGACACTACAGTTTGATTCTGCCGAGATGCATGCAGCGACCACGTATTCATATGTTCTATTATGACTCCGAGGACTGTAAAGTGTATGAACGTGCCAAATACTTCCCACTTGAAGAATCAGATTTCCGAGGTAGACAGACACATGCAGCAACAAACCTGTCAAGTACGACAAATGCTACTTACACATTTCTTGACAGAATAAAAGAAAAGTTTTATGACAAGCTATAATGGAACTAATAAACCATGGTGTTTTGAAGAACAATAAATACGACTACTTACAGTGCAATAGGAAAACCGTTGTTCACTTAATATATAATAAATGGTTGAAATACAGCTGTAATAATACACACACACATACATACATTTTTTTTTCTGCTCAAAGCAACAAAAAGGGAATTGAACACTGCTAATGTGCCCCTTTTAACATACTTGAAATACAATACACTGTGAAAGAATTCTAGACATTGTTTGTTTAAATAGGACGATTATCCGATACGAAATTGGACGAGCGTGTCCAAGCATGTTTAAGTATATAACCTCCCCCTCCATAACACCTTTTTCATGGTTCCACTTTTATACAACTTACAAGGATGTTGTCAAATTGCATATCATTATTTAGAGGGAAACAAAAAATGTGGCAGGAACGCAGGTCTGAAAATGTAGCAGGAACATAGGTATATAAATGTGACAGGAACATAGGTGTGAAAATGTGACAGAATCATAGGTGTGAAAATGTGGCAGGAACACAGGTGTGAATATTTTGCAGGAACATAGGTGTGAAAATGTGACAGGAACGTAGGTCTGAAAAAGAGACAGGAACATAGGTGTGAAAATGTGACGGGAACACTGGCGTGAAAATGTGACAGGAACATAGGTGTAAAAATGTGACAGGAACATATGCGTGAAAATGTGACAGGAACATAGGTCTGAAAATGTGACAGGAACATAGGTCTGAAAATGTGACAGGAACATAGGTCTGAAAATGTGACAGGAACATAGGTGTGAAAATGTGACAGGAATATAGGTGTAAAATGTGACAGGAACACAGGTGTGAAAATGTGACAGGAACATAGGTGTGAAAATGTGGCAGGAATATATGTGTAAAAATGTGACAAGAACATGGATGTGAAAATGTGACAGGAACATGGATGTAAAAATGTGACAGGAACATAGATCTGAAAATGTGACAGGAACATAGATCTGAAAATGTGACAGGAACATACTTGTGTAAATGTGACAGGAACATAGGAGTGAAAATGTGACAGGAACATAACTATGAAAATGTGACAGGAACATAGCTGTGAAAATGTGACAGGAACATAATACTGAAAATGTGACATGTACATGGCTCTGAAATTGTGATGGAACATAGGTATGAAAATGTGACAGAAACATAGACATGAAAATATGACAGGAACATAGGTTTGAAAATGTGTCAGGAACATAGGTCTGTAATTGTGACAGGAACATAGGCGTGAATTTGTGACATGAACATAGGCGTGAAAATGTGACAGGAACATAGGTGTGAAAATGTGACAGAATCATCGGGTCTGAAAATGTGTAAGGAACATACGTATGAAAATGTGACAGGAACATAGGCGTGAAAATGTGACAGAAACATACGTCTGAAAATGTTATGGGAACATATGTCTGAAAATGTGAAGGGAACATGTGTGTGAAAAGTGACAGGAACATAGGTCTGAAAATGTTGAAGGAACATAGGTGTGAAAATGTGACAGGAACATAGGTCTGAAAATGTGACAGGTACAAATGTGTGAAAATAGTACAGGTGTATATGTGTGAAAATGTTACAGGAACATAGGTGTGAAAATTAGACAGTAACATAAGTCTGAAAATGTGATAGGAACACAGGTGTGAAAATGCTACAGGAACATAGGTGTGAAAATGTGAAAGGGACGTAGATGTGAAAATGTGACAGGAACATAGGTCTGAAAATGTTGAAGGAACATAGGTGTGCAAATGTGTCAGGAATATAGGTGTAATAATGTGACAGGAACATAGGTGTGAATATGGGATAGGAACATAGGCGTGTAAATGTGACAGAACATAGGTCTTTAAATGTAACAGAAACATAGGCGTTAAATTGTAACAGGGACATATGTGGGAAAATGTGATATGAACATAGGTCTGAAAATTCGACAGGAACATAGGTGTAAAAATGCATCGTTTCAGCAGTACAGTTCACAGCGCGGATTGGGTCATGCTGCTGAGGAATGTCATTACAGCAGTCATGCACACTACACTCTGCTATTTCACTATCACATGTTACAGTAGGAATGACTGTGGAAATTGATACAATCAGTTGAATATGTATCGTCGGCATACCAGAGTACTGCGAATTTTATTGTAGAGACGGTGTGTTTAAGGACCTATGTTCATATGTAACAGTTATTGTTCCTCTAGTTGTGAGGATTGTATACACAAATTATTGACATGCAATTTGACAACAACCTGTACTTGCACACACATACACACAAATGTATATATTTGTGTGTGAATGTGTGTGTAGGTGTGTGTAATTGGTGTAAAAATTGAATAATCGTAACATGGCAATAGGGAAAGAATTGGAAGTACATGCTTTTATATTATTTCCTTCCAGTATATTTTATTAAAGATCAATAAAAATTTAGTATATTTAGTGCATTCAAACATCCTGCCATGAGTTAAAATACTCGCCCGGTAATGACTAACCTACAAAGTTCTAAAATTCACTGATAGAATTCGTGATACTTTCAAGAATATTGAAAACTTTCTGCAATGAAAGCACGGCAGTAGACTTTCAGCAGATATCTGTGGAAAAATTCAAGTTGAATATATCTGAATTGTTTTAGTTGTATATTCTGTCTCATGAAAGAATTTAATTTTTTTATTGTTATATTGGCTAAATTTTACAGCTGTTTCAATGGAAAAAACAAATGTGTTTCTCTGTCACAGGCGATTTCTGAACAAACAAATCCGACTGCAAATGTGCAGTATATCAAAATGAAAAGTATTTTCCTGTAGCTCTGTGCTTACATGGTTATTTTCAGAACTGTCGAAAACTAATAAACAGTGCCTAAGATATACATTTGTTGAACAATTATACAGTCAGCCGAGTGCACTTTTGCATAAACCTAATGAGGCAGAGGAAAAAAACTGTTTTTACATAGAAACTGCTTAAAAAAAACTGCCGCAAAACTGTCATAAAATGGAATTATTTCATGAGACAGACAATACCATACAGCAACTATATTACTTTGGTTCGGAACAAGGCACAAGGCGCTGCATTCGAATGCACTACTCGCTCAACGATATTAACAAAATTTCCGCGATATGTGAAATGTTCTTTGTTAATAGTTCAATGGCAAGAAAAGGTTTGAAAGCTAACTGGCGCGTTTTAAGCAGTTAGCCTACTCGTCAAAGGTCGAAGAGTGGCTTTCTGCACGTAACACTCATAATTCGATAAAATATATTCAAGTAAGTATTAGGCCTATATCTTTCAAAGTTTATAACATAAATTTAATAGAGTCTACTGGAAATTGATCAGTGCTTATCTTAGGACGAGGAAACTGTAGGAGTATTATTTTTGTACGTGTATATCAGTAACATTTCCAAATATAAAGCATTTTGTTATTTTTTTAAAATAAAAAATTAAGATTGCTTAATTTATTAATATGGTAACTCAGAAATTCTCTTCCACAATGACTCCTACACCTCAGATTGTCACACAACTCGAAGAAGCCATCAGTGTCACGTGGGTTTTGGGAAATTCAGTAACAAAATTTTGTTCAATTCAAGAACAACAGGGACATTTTGTAGTGTTTAGACTTTTATGGATTATATAAGCTGAACGATCTAGGTGCTGCGGTAATACGCAGTTACGATTGAACCGAATGCTTGTCCCATATGACCAACAGATGCCCACCCATTCAGAGTGGCCATGTCGGGGGGCGGGAAGATGGGGGGAAAGAGGTGGGGTGCAGTTCACCGCCTCGCCGCTGGGACTGGAGGTAGAGAGCGGAATAGGGGACGAAGGAGGGGTGCAGTCAGCTGTCACATCACCGGGGTTAAGGTAGCTAGGAGGAGAGGGGAAGAAGCCTGTATATAACTTTTGCAGAGAGTCGTCATCTATTGTGTTATAAAACTAGGTCAACTTACCAAGATATAAACATACTATACTAACTGTGTAGCAATATACGAGGTTATCTAATGCAGCCATTTTACAGGTGTTTAGTAATGAAAACACTGTAGATGGGGGAGCAGGTGGTGTGAAACATTATGTGGATTATTTAAACTAGCCCTATGGAATTACTAAGCGTTGCCGACACAATAAACGGCAAAGCTGTTGTGTATATCCTGATGTGGATTAATTAACCTGTTTATTATGCAGGTGTTTGGAGATAGCGATACATAAGATAACTGAGCTGTTTGGTGTACCAGGATGTGGATTAATTAATCTGTTTACTATGCAGGTGTTCGGAGATAGCGACACATAAGATAACTGAGCTCTTTGGTGTACCAGTATATGGATTAATTAACCTGTTTATTATGCAGGTGTTTGGAGATAGCGACACACAAGCTAACTGAGCTGTTTGGTGTACCAGGATGTGGATTAATTAATCTGTTTACTATGCAGGAGTTCGAAGATAGCGATACGTAAGATAGCTAAGCTGTTTGGTGTACCAGAATGTGGATAATTAACCTATTCATTATGCAGGTGTTTGGAGATACTGACACATAAGATAACTGAGCTGTTGGGTGTACCAGGATGTTGATGAATTAACCTGTTTATTATGCAGGTGTTTGGAGATAGCGATACATAAGATAACTGAGCTGTTTGGTGTACCAGGATATGGATTAATTAACCTGTTTATTATGCAGGTGTTTGGAGATAGCGACACACAAGCTAACTGAGCTGTTTGGTGTACCAGGATGTGGATTAATTAATCTGTTTACTATGCAGGTGTTCGGAGATAGCGATACGTAAGATAACTGAGCTGTTTGGTGTACCAGAATGTGGATTAATTAACGTATTCATTATGCAGGTGTTTGGAGATACTGACACATAAGATAACTGCGCTGTTGGGTGTACCAGGATGTGGATTAATAAACCTGTTTATTATGCAGGTGTTTGGAGATAGCGATACATAAGATAACTGAGCTCTTTGGTGTACCAGGATGAGAAGTAATTAACCTGTTTATTATGCAGGTGTTTGGATATAGCGATATATAAGATAACTGAGCTGTTTGGTGTACCACGATATGGATTAATTAACCTGTTTACTATGCAGGTGTTCGGAGATAGCGACACACAAGCTAACTGAGCTGTTTGGTGTACCAGGATGTGGATTAATAAACCTGTTTATTATGCAGGTGTTTGGAGATAGCGACACATAAGATAACTGAGCTCTTTGGTGTACCAGGATGTGGATTAATTAACCTGTTTAATATGCAGGTGTTTGGAGATAGCGATACATAAAATAACTAAGCAGTAAAATGTACCAGGATGTGGATTAATTAACCTGTTTATTACGCAGGTGTTTGGAGATAGCGACACATAAGATAATCCAACTGTTGGTTGTACCAGGATGTGGATTAATTAACCTTCTTATTATGCTTGTATTTGGAGATGGCGACACATAAGATAACTCTGCTGTTTGGTGTACCAGAATGTGGATTAATTTACATTTTTATTATGCAGGTGTTTGAAGATACTGACACATAAGATAACTGAGCTGTTGGGAGTACCAGGATGTGGATTAATTACCTGTTTATTATGCAGGTGTTTGGAGATAGCGACACATAAGATAACTGAGCTGTTTGGTGTATCAGGATGTGGATTAATTAACCTGTCTACTATGCAGGTGTTCGGAGATAGCGTCACATAAGCTAACTGAACTGTTTGGTGTACCAGAATGTGGATTAATTAACCTGTTTACTATGCAGGTGTTTGGAGATAGCGACACATAAGATAACTGAGCTGTTTGGTGTACCAGGATATGGATTAATTAACCTGTTTATTATGCAGGTGTTTGGAGATAGCGACACATAAAATAACTGAGCTCTTTGGGGTACCAGGATGTGGAGTAATTTACCTGTTTATTATGCAGGTGTTTGGAGATAGCGATATTTAAGATAACTGAGCTGTTTGGTGTACCAGGATATGGATTAATTAACCTGTTTACTATACAGGTGTTTGGAGATAGCGACACATAAAATAACTGAGCTCTTTGGTGTACCAAGATGTGGATTAATTAACCTGTTTATTATGCAGGTGTCTGGAGATAGCGATACATAAGATAACTAAGCAGTAAAGTGTACCAGGATGTGGTTTAATTAACCTGTTTATTACGCAGGTGTTTGGAGATAGCGACACATAATATAATCCAGCTGTTGGTTGTACCAGGATGTGGATTAATTAACCTTCTTATTATGCTTGTATTTGGAGATGGCGATACATAAGATAACAATGCTGTTTGGTGTACCAGAATGTGGATTAATTTACCTTTTTTATTATGCAGTTGTTTGAAGATACTGACACATAAGATAACTGAGCTGTTGGGAGTACCAGGATGTGGATTAATTACCTGCTTATTATGCAGGTGTTTGGAGATAGCGACACATAAAATAACTGAGCTCTTTGGTGTACCAGGATGTGGATTAATTAACCTGTTTATTATGCAGGTGTTTGGAGATAGCGATATATAAGATAACTGAGCTGTTTGGTGTACCAGGATGTGGATTAATTAACCTGTTTATTATGCAGGTGTTCGGAGATAGCGATACATAAGCTAATTAAGCTGTTTGGTGCACCGGGATGTGATTTATTAACCTGTTTATTATGCAGGTGGTTGGAGATAGCGACACATAAGATAACTGAGCTCTTTGGTGTACCACGATGTGGATTAATTAACCTGTTTATTATGCAGGTGTTTGGAGATAGCGACACATAAAATAACTGAGCTCTTTGGTGTACCAGGATGTGGATTTATTAACCTGTTTATTATGCAGGTGTTTGGAGATAGCGATACATAAGATAACTGAGCTGTTGGGAGTACCAGGATGTGGATTAATTAACCTTCTTATTATGCCTGTATTTGGAGATGGTGATACATAAGATAACTATGCTGTTTGGTGTACCAGAATGTGGATTAATTTACCTTTTTATTATGCAGGTGTTTGAAGATACTGACACATAAGATAACTGAGCTGTTGGGAGTACCAGGATGTGGATTAATTACCTGTTTATTATGCAGGTGTTTGGACATACTGACACATAAGATAACTGAGCTGTTGTGTGTACCAGGATGTGGATTACCTAAACTAGACGCAGTGGAGTAATTTTATGTAGGTGACACATATTTCAACTGAGCATGTAGTTAGTAGCATGATGTAGAATACCTAACCTAGATGCAGTGCAGTATCGTTATGATGGTAACACATAATGAAGCAGAGCATGATGTAGTAATACCTAACCTGATATCCATCCAGGTGTTTAGAGATGCAACAGAAAAAACCGATGGGGAAGGTTTTTTGTGGCATAATGTGGAGTTAACTGACTTGGTCTCTATGCAGGTATTTAGTGATTGCGACAGAGAAATCAGTAGGGCATGATGTACATAGTTGATGTGAAGTTACGACAGACACTTAATCTTACGTCAGGCGTTTAGTGTTAGTGACGCGGACAATTATGGATCAGGTTGTGTGCTGCATGAGGTGGGGTTATCTAACCTGGTCTCCATGCAAACGGTCAACTATGGCGACACAGATGACGGCGGAGCGAATACCGGCGTGATGTGTGAGCGCTGCGAAGGATAAACTCTCCATCTCGATGTTTACTACACCTGACTTGTGTACTTGCTGCAGAAAGTCCATTTTCTGTGTCTCCGTGAAGTCGCAGAATGCGCCGTCCATACGGCCTTGTCCTGCAAACAACACACATACATTTACAGTTATATGTCCCTTGATATAAGTCATATACGACATTTAACTTGTTAGCATTTTATAATTTGCCAAGAAATACAATTAATTATATGCAATTTGGTGTTGGGTATCTTGTTAACATCTTAGTTCGCTACTACTTTCCAAATGATAGTTTCAAGCCTTATCATTTAAACACTGTACATTTTGGCCCTGATTACAACAGTCGTGGTAAACTCCTGCTGCACTAAGTATGCATGGGTGTTTGCATGTAAGTATATGTATATTGTAAGGGGGGAAGGTGTTGTCCGGTCCGCTCTCTGGTGTTGGGAACGACGAAGAACAGCTGGAGCTGCTCCTTATCCCTTGCGGACTCATTACCACAGAACATTTGTTTGTTTTTGCTGTCGAAGTTGTGATTATGATTATGATGCCTGGATAGCAGTGGTGTTAATTAGCAAAGAGTAAAAATGAACATAAATAAATATCCACCTTTCTATTTTATTAATCTTTCATTGGTAGCAGTTTACAAGTGACACTAACGGCTATACATTCTGATACGATGCCAGAATTCCATGGTGGTTAATGTGGCAAGTGCTCACCCCGGGTTACATCAGTTGGATTTACCTAAATACTGCCACTTGCCGTTTGTACTAGTCGAGAAACCTAGCCCAGTGTTTTATCTACCATTGTTATGAATTGTGCTGTTAAAAGCACCTACAACTTGCTACAAAAATGTTTTAAAAAAAACCTTATACATTCCCATCTACTGGCGAATCCGCCCTTTAGACTTCACAGCCCCTCTCCTGCACATAACACGTCTAGCCACTCCCGCCACGACGCCCCAACTGATATCCTTCTGAGCGAACACTCTCGGCCAAGCGGCGGAGTGGTACCACGGGATCAAAGTTGCGTGAAAAAAAGGATAATTGACATTTATATTGAAAGGAAATTACATTACTCAGTTACAGACAAAATTAAACAATAGTTTATCGCTGAAAGTCCACAAATTAATCATTACTTTATTTAATTGTGGACAAGCTGTGTCAGAAAATTGTCAAATCGTCCCGCGGAGCACAACCTTTCCAGTGTTCTGTTGCGCACGGCACTGCCACCCACGAAGATAGACTAACAACCCTGCACGCTGCCACGCCTCTGTACGCGCCTCCAAGCATCTGAACTCTGACCTGCCTTCCAGATGAACCATATGTCAGAGGCGGCGAGCTCAGAGCCTATTTGAATTTTTCAAAATTCAAATGAAGGAAAATACTAGAGTAAGTTACTTAGAAATTTTGTTAAAATTAAATTATCTTTAAAATGAGTTCAATTACAATATATATAATATAAAATGTCCCGTAAATTTACTACTTTTATCTTGCCTTAGCTGTTAAGCATAAATTTAAATAACAATTTTAATGTTTATTTCTCTACTAGCATCCCCAATTAATGTGTTGGATCCCGCACTATACATTCTTACACTTGATTAAGTTGGCCTCGTTAAATTAATAAAATAAAAATAATATTAAATAAAAGAGACCAGAAAATTGTAGTTACTATGTGATAAGAAACCAAGTATGGGCTACAAGCCCGTGCGCGTCACTATATATATATATATATATATATATATATATATATATATATATATAAACACACACACACACTGATGATCTTTATTTAATAAGTTCTCTCGCTACTGATGTCCCTATAAGATTGATGTGCGATCTAGTAGTTTCGCTATACCCTAGTCAAGCAATGAAGTATTCTTAGCAATGACTTAATCCCTGCATACAATAATGGTTTTAGTAAAATTCATCACTAGACGCCGGATCTCCTACAACTATGACCCTCTACACCCTGCACGCATCCATCCTCACCTAGCATCGTCTCTTTGAGAGGATCTGTTACAACTATTCGCGTCAATTTTCCTTCCTGTTAATTAATTTTATACCTGTATGAACCCTTCACAGTCTTAATAGCTATCAAGCTCCTTCATACTAGTAGTTCAGTGACAGTACTGCAGCTCAATGCTTATTGGCAAATCAGCTAACAGCACTTCTAATTAAGCGACTATATGTCACTAACAATTGTCTTCTTTTGGTTTCAGTCAGTGCACAGTCAATATGTGCATGAAATGTCGTGTATTTGGTTCAGTCATACTTTACTTCAAATATCCATGAAAGATGATTACATATAGTTTTCGCCTTCGTATGTTGATATCATGCACGAAGGTTTACTGCAATGTGGAGTTTATCACTGGTGCGTTGTTTTTTATGATACTAACTGTAAGCAGCTGTGTCGGTTCGGAAACAGTACGTCGGTGCACGATGATTATTTAGTCAATTATTACCTGGCAAGGTAGAGTGATAACATGGCATGTGTTTGCTTTAGAACGCAAGATAAGAGTGAGAGATGTAAGGGTAGCAAGTCTGTGTACGAGCTGCTAGGGACACCAGTAGTACGGCGATGTATTGCAGTGTTTAAACAACGTTACTCACTAAACGCGGTGGCAGCCACTAACCGGCTCAACTTACCATTATTGGTATACATGTTGTATCTAGATATGTATTTTAGGTCCACGGTCCTATTTAGACTTTACATTGTTTTCACTTCTTGGATTTTCGCTTATGTGTCTACATTGTATAATATTTAGGGGTTCTGTCAGATGTTTGAAACTCATACTGTTTATCAATATACAACACTAACAAAGAAGATAAAATGTTCTAAGCAATGCCAGTTCTTTGTTAAGTGTTTCTAAAGTACGACAGTTTTTAGATGTGTCTAGAATATGACTGTTTTAAACAAAGCATATTGTATTGGCAGGCAGTCCATCCACCAATAGGCGTCTGTGTGGGCTGTGTTTGAACTGCTTTGTGTTGCCAGCTGGCAGCAAGCGCGCCGTATCTACCGGGAGTCTCCAGGTTGTCCACCCCTGAGGAGGTTCAAACGACATGACATGGAGGAAAGAGGGAGACGGGGTTGACGAGGGTCAGTGGGTGGAGAATGTAGATAGCGTTATCACGGTGTGTTGTGTTAGACAGAATAAAGCAGTTGTGTACAGCATTGTCATCAAGTTATTCATTTATCATAACACCACGCATACTGGCGTCAACATTTTCGTCCTCCGGGCCGGATCTAATTCCGGGATAATCACTGCAGCAACCCGTCTCGTAGCCGTCGGACATTTGGTGTCGAATACAAGTGTCGGGCAAGCAGACAATACGTCACGGCGTACGCGTAGCCGTGAATTGCATACAATCACGGTGACAGCGTGGTGTCGGCGCGAACGTACCGCTATGCTTCTCAGTGCGCCTCACCAGTAGCAGAACAAGGGCGGTTCGGGAACACTGCCAGAAGGACTTCGCTGGCGTGATCATCGAGGGTCACCATGGATCAGGCCTTGTGACTCAGCATCAACCAGTTCGATATGGGAAGCAGGGCAGTGGTGAGTGCAGCCAATGCAGATTTTCCTTATCATACCTCCTCCTTAGTCTGCTTCTATCCCGCATAACACCTCCCTCTCATTACTTATCCAAACACCAGTCTACTGTGGGTCAGTACATGTATGAATAGCATCAATATGGGAGAGGAACTCAAGATTTTGGTTGCAAGAAGGAGCCAGGTGAAGGCACGAGTAATCAGATTCAAGAATTATGTGAACACCATGGCATGCAGTTCTCAGCAAGATGTCTGTAATTAAAAATATGCTTACCAAGGTTAGAACTGTGCTGGGCAGAGTTCGGAAACTTGCAGGCAGATATAGAAATTATGGATGAGTCGGATGCTCAAGAAACGGAAAGAGAAGAATTTGAGAATCAATTCTTTGATGTTGTTCGTCTCTATAATGCTCGCATAGAATGTAACACGTCCGCATCATCAACAGAGGGTACAACACATGCAATTAATGAGCTATGCAAACTGGAACTAATACTGCCGGCTATCTCTATCCCTACATTTCGGGGTCAGTATGATTAATGATTTTGTTTTTATAACACCTTCAGTTAATTGGTGCACAACATCATATCCATAAATTACATTCAGAAGTTTCACTACTTGAGATTGTCATTGCAGGGTGATGCTGCAGATGTCATCGAGTCCTTAGAGACATCTGCTCAGAACTACATTACAGCCTGGAATCTACTGCGGGAGTGGTTTGAGAACAAGAAAGTATTAGTGAGCAGGCATGTGTCTGCATTATTTAACATTTCACTAGTAGAACGACAGTCAGCAAACCAGTTGAGGCAACTTCTTGACAATGTTAACAAGCACGTACGAGCACTTATGGCACTTAAACAACTTGGGATGCATTGCTAATACATTTGGTAATCAGCAAGTTGGACAATGTAACCATATGTGAGTGGGAGACTAAGGTGCCAGCGGCCGAGTTGCCAACAATCTCTGAACTTACACAATGTCTACAGCAGCATTACCAAGTATTAGAGGCAGTCGATCTCACAGAAAATCTGGGCACAGTGTAGGTAGCAACAGTAATGTCATCCCCAGTAGTCGATGACAGTATTCAGGCACAGTATCATATATCACGTCACAAAATTTGAATTGTAAAGTATCCGACATGGTGCATCCACTGTATCAGTGCGAAACCTTTCAGAAAATGACTGTAGTTGACCACATGAAGTTGGTATGTGAGTCAGGACTATGTTTCCACTGTCTCAGGAGTGGCCATCAAGTAAGTCAATGTCATTCTGGTGGATATAAGCATTGTAACGAAAAACATAATTCTCTTTTACATCCCAGCACCATTCCTGGCAGTAAGGACTCCAGACTAGGAATAAATCTAACTGCATCGCAGATGCAAGATCACAAATTAAAGTCTTCACTACACCATGAATTGGATTCCAATGCTGCAATGTCCTGCATGGCCAGCAGTGTAGTAGGAACTTCACAAATACTACTGTCCACAGCAATAGTTAACTTGCGAGATTCTCGGGTGCTGTTAACCTTATACATTCGCTGCTGGATTGTGGTTCACAGGCAAATTTCATTACAGAATGTGCTGTTCAATGGTTAGGCCTGAAGAAACACAGGACATCATCATCAATCGCAGGAATAGGTCAATCAGAATCGCAAACTCATCACAGAGTGTCGTGAACTGTCAACTCACGTTTGAACACATTTTCCTGTAACATCAACTGCCTTGTGTTGCCCAAGATCTCCCAAGATCTTCCTTTTGCACAGAAACCCAATCAGATTGGAAACTACCACAATTGGCAGACTCCAACTTCAATTCACCTGGCAGAATTGACATGCTGCTAGGGGCTGAGGTCTTCATGAATCTGCTGTGTATTAGACAGATTAAACCAGCTGAAAACATCCCAACCATTCAGGAAACCACACTAGGATGGGTTGCATCCTGGAGGGCAACCTCGCTGACAACAGCGTACACAACTTGTACCACCTCGTCACTAATGAGGACCTTCGTCAGCAACTACAAACGTTCTGGAGGCTGGAGACTGTTTCAGATAGGCCACACCTAACTCCCGAGGAGACCCTGTGCGAGAAGCACTAAACAGAAACCACAAGGAGAGACAGCACAGGACATTAGATAGTGAACTTGCTATTGAAGAATGAAACTATTCATCAAGGTAAGTCTGTGGAGGTGGCATGGACACGACTTCAACACCTGGAGAAAAAGTTGTCTGAATACTCACAGTTCATGCAGAAATATGAATCGCATAATCACATGGAGCCCATCACCACATCTAAAGAAGACAATACAGCAAGCCAATTCTATTTACCGCATCGTGCCATCATGGAGTCCAGCACCACTACAAAGCTACCAGTTGTCTTCGATGCATCAGCGAAGTCATCTGCAGGAATATCACTCAATGACTGTATGCTGGTTGGTCCCACCATCCAACAAAACCTGTTCTCTATCATGATGCACTTTCGCACTCGCAAGGTTGCATTGACAGTGGATATCGCCACGATGTATCGACCAATTCTCGTCGAACCTTCGCAGACTGACTTGCAGCGAATTCTATGGTGAGAAGAACCCGACCACAATATTCAAGTTTTTAGACTCAAAACCATTACACATGGAATGGCTGCCGCACTATTTGTAGCAGTAAGAACACTCCACCAAAAAGCCTTAGACGAGGAGCATGACTTCCCACTGGCAGCATCAGTGCTGAGACTAGACCTTTACATGGATGACGTATTGGCTGGGGCAGAAACTATACAGGAAGCCATGACACTACAGCAGGACTTGACATCACTATTTTAATGAGTAGGATTCTCCTTACGAAAGTAGACCTGTAACACCCCAGATGTGCTGTAACATTTATCACCTGATGGACGAGCATCTAATCATGAAGTTGACTCAAAGGAAGGACATTCAAACAAGATGTTAGGAATTCTATGGAATGCCGAGCAAGATAGTTTCCATTACGATGTCAAGGTGTCTGCACCTACTACAAAAATCTCAATGCGGGTAATACTATCAGAAATATCTCAAGTTTTTTTATCCATTAGGACTGATCGGGCCTGCGATCCAGAAGGCCGAGATATTCATGCAAACTTTTTATCAGTTGCAGTTGCAATGGGATGAGTCACTACCATCTGCTCTACATTCAACTTGGAGCCAGTTCCGAAGTGAGCTGACCACACTCAACAGAATTCAAATTCCTTGAGCAGTAACTGCAAACCTTGACCACTGATAGTCATGGACGTGTTTCTACAAGTCTGTTGTGCTCCAAATTTCGAGTTGCTCTGTTAAAGAAGTTGACATTATCTCGCCTGGAATTGTGTGCTGCAGTACTCCAGTCTCAGATCATCAACAACACTTAGTGTAATCAACTGCTCATATGACTCATGCACCCTTTGGTCTGGCTCAACTGTGGTTCTGGCCTCATTGAAGGCTCCACCTGGCAACTAGGAGACTTTCGTTGCCAACCGAGAAGCACCATCATAGTCAACACCAACCAAAATCACCATATGTGAAGCCCCAGGACAAAGGGGAACTCGTGTCCTGATCGAAGTCTCACAGACTTTGGAAGTCACCGACAGGTACTCATCACTACAGAAGCTTAAACTTGTACTTGCGTACTCTCATCGATTATTCAGCAACACTAGTGCAGCCTTACCTGAGCGCATAGGTGGGCCCCTAAATGTGTCAGAATTAACTGCAGACTTCGAAAGCGCCATTACATGTGAACAGGGTGTGCAGTTCGCTAAGGAAATCAGTGATCTTAGGGCCGGGTGACAGGTTAATGCGAAAAGCAGAACTAGGAACTTGCATCCGTTCCTTGATGAGTCAGGTCTTCTCAGGGTGGGCGGGAGAATTCAGCATGCACTTGTAGATTACGATCAAAAGCATCCAGTACTTCTATCACATAACAGTACATTGGCGAAGCTCATCGCAAGGGACGAGCATGACAGACATCATCATGCTGGGCCACAACTACTGTTAGCAGTGATGCGACGAACCTGTTGGTCATTGAGTGGGTTTAGCATAACTCGCAACACCGTTCACGAATGTATACAATGTTTCAAAACAAGCCCAAGATCTGCACATCAACTCATGTGCGTCCTTCCCTCACAAAGAGTAAAACTTGCAAGGTTATTTATGCACACAGGGTTTGATTTCTGCGGTCCCATCCTCAGATGTGGAAGCTCCACTGTTAAGACTTATGTGGCCATCTTCATATGCCTTAGCACGAAGGCTGTCCACCTAGGACTAGAGTTTGCCCTCAACGACAGCATTCCTAGCAGCTCTGAAACGATTCATCTCGAGACGTGGGATGTTTGCACATATTTACTCAGACAATGCAACGAACTTTGTTGGAGCACAGCATTAGCTTACAGTACTTTATGAACTGTACCCTATTAAGGGGCATCAGAGAACCGCGAGGGACACGCTTAGTCCGGAAAACATTCAATAGCAGTTTGTGCCACAAGGTCACCACATTTTGGGGGTATGTGGGAGGCGGCGGTGAAGCCGTTCAAGCATCACCTCATCACCTACAAAGAGTGATAGGTACAGCCCTCCTAACGTTCGAAGGGCTTCACACCTACTTGACCCAGATAGAAGCCTGCCTGAACTCTCGTCCCCTCACCGCATTTTCGAATGATCCCACCGATCTAAGTCCTCTCACTCCCAGTCATTTCCTCACCGGTGATGCACTAACTGCCCCTATTGAGCCGAATCTGCGGGATGTACCTCGCAACCGTCTATCCAGATGGCAGCACATACAACAGATCGTTCAGCACTTCTAGTCACGCTGGTCACAGGAGTATCAGGCCACCCTTCAAGGCAAAATCAAATGGACCATGGAGGCAAAGAACTTCGAGCTAAGGCAGTCGGTTATCCTCAAGAAGGCGCACCTTCCCCCACTGAAATGTGCCATGGGCCAAATTGTGGACTTACATGCTGGTGAAGATGGACGTGTTCGTGTTGTTTCCATCAAGACAGAAACTGGCATGCTTTAAAGAGCTGTCGCCCGACTTTGCGCCCTCCCTAGCTCGGGATAACCTCACCAATTCAAGTACAACATGATCGTAATGGCCAGTGTCGATTGGCTATCTAAGGCTTCTTCAACGAACTTTGAACTTATTTGCTCTGTATACTTTCGAACTGTTGAAAGGTCATCCTTTCAAGGTGGGCAGCATGATTGGACTGTGTTTGAACTGCTGTGTGTTGCCAACTAACAGCAAGCGCGCCGTATCTACCGGGAGTCTCCAGGTTGTCCACCCCTGAGGAGGTTCCAAGGACACGGCAGAAGGAGGTAGATGGTGGATTACGAGGGTCAGTGGGTGGAGAATGTAACTAGTGTTATCATGGTGTGTTGTGTCCGACAGAATAAAGCAGTTGTGTACTGCATTGTCATCAAGTTACTCATTTATCATAACATGACGCGTACTGGCAATAACAGCCTCAAATGTTTTTTATTATTCCTGTGTTTATTTTTTGTGCATTTTACTTAATTATTATTTATAATTGAATTCTTTATCAATTGATACTGTGGTCAGAATTTAGAGAGTGATGTCTTGCATTGCCTGTACCAGTCTTTTAATTATTCTACTTGGTATTTAATTTACTTTGCATTGGTTCAGTTTATTTTCTTTCTTTTACTTTTGCTTGTACCTCAGTTTTTACAGCAGTTATGTAATGTTAAAAGCTAATTTGTTTTAACTAAGGCTGGTAGTATTGTTGACCCAGTTTCCATGTAGCGGTCAGAAGCTCTTACCAGTTCTGGAAGAGTTTAATTAGTGACGATTTTTAATGCTATTACTTATCACTCGAGCGCACATGCACTTCTGCGACTAGTGTATGGGACAGACAAAGTATGATGTTTTGAGCGGACTGGTAGGTGCCAATCAAATGACATGTCATAAAGAGTGTTTTGGTGACGGTTAGAGATATTGTTCAGTGCTTAAGGGCAATGGTGCACCGACGAAATTAATCGTCATATTTCACGAGCATAAAAACTGTCTGGCGAGTTTTGTTAATTTACCTTTTTTTAAAATTATGTAGCCTATAACTATATATTTTTTAAATATCGTTCTCAATTAGACTTACGAACGTAACCGTACCAATTTTGAAAAAAATAAATATGTTGAAAATAATATTGTATGCAACGACAGCGTAAAATATGAACATATTTTCTAATCTACCATACTGTGGTACTTATGCGATTGTTTTGGTTTGTACCCAGGCGAAAAAAAAAATTATAATTCGAAATTAGTTTTGCTAACGACAAACGCAATTCGTTTGGTCTTGGAAAATATTGTCACTGTGACGTCGAATACATAAAAATGACTTAGAGAGCATGGCGGACATTAACATGACTAGTCCTCTGCATTTTGTAAGTCATTATACGATTATGTATTATAACTTTCGTTGTCGTAGGCACTCCAGTCGTTTTGTCCGTCTCATGGGTCAATGGCTGATATTTTCAAGAAATAATATTATTACAACAAGTTTAATGTGTTCAAATTAAATAATTCAAAACCTCGGAATTTGTTTATCGAATCATAAAAGCTTACGAACCCGTACGTTTCTCTGTATAGTTTGTGACCACGTCATAGTCGTGGCAAACTGGCTATTCAGTACGTGTGTAGCCTTTGCTGCATGTAAATAAATTTGCAACCAAAAACGCATCTACAACTAAAAGATTACCTTACTTTGATTTTACATATTCTGACATTATTTTCACCACTGTAATTTGCAAAACACACGCACTCGGTGTCTACTGTGGTAGGAAATGGATATGGCGAGCGGCACTATAACCAAAACATGTAAGTTGATGTCACACACTGATAAACCAATGAAATTGCATATTCATTATTTAGAATTATGTTCACAAAAAATCTCGGTTTTTAAAGCTACTTTAGGCACACGATAAAATATTTTTCCTGACTGTTTTGACTACGAAAATCATTCCGATAGAATTGGACAATACAGAACTAAGATATATTTTTATGGAACAAAAATAATTAATGAATGCGTATGTTATATAAGTCAGTTTTATAGGAACGCATTTAATTAACTGTGAGAAAGCTTTGGTTATTGTAAATGTTTACCATTTAACATAAACTCACACACGAATCACAGGTAGTTTGTTTATATTGTAGTAAGCTTACGTAAAAAATATTCAAGTTTTTTCTCCTTTGTAAAATTGTATCATTTTGCAGGCATGCATCATTGGAGCTGCAACAAATGGACTGTTGTACATTGGAGTGCGAAACAAGTACTGGTACATGTGCAACATCAACAAAAAATATCATAAAACGAGGAAACACAGATGTTACAATAACCACAAGGGTACTTCCACGTCAATGGAACAAGAAATGCTTGTTCTGGGTTTCCAAGAAAGTGAGTCTATGCATGGGTTGATGTACAAATGCATCATTGGCGATGGTGACTCTAGTGCATTTACTAAGATCCAGCAGTTTGTGCCGTACGGCAGATATGTTGTGATATTAGAATGTGCAAACCATATGGTACATAACTACACAGCAAAGTTGCATAAAATCGTTAAAGACACTTCTCACAACACCACTTTCAGAAAGGAATTATCACAATTAATTCCACGCCTCAGCAATGGAGCCCGAGCTGCCATCAGAGCTGGTGAAAATGGACATGACAGTGAAGTCCTACGTCGTGATCTAATTAATGGACCTTTTCATGTATTCGGGGACCACACGAACTGCCGTAATACATTCTGCAACCGTAAAGACGATATTAACAAGGTATCACTAATGTCTTCAACATCAGTATGGCCTGCAATAATGAAGGCTGTTGAACCACTGGTTTCAAAAGCCGACAAGTCTGTTGGGATTCATACAATGAACCAGGCAGAAAGATTCATGAGTCTTGTCTCAAATTTTTCGGGGGGGGGGGGGCAGATGTTGGAAAGAGTGGGCGGTACAAAAGATGTTGCCTTGCAGCTGGTTTGTCTCATGTCAAGGGACCTATATGACACTTGTCCCCAGCAAAACGTATGTTTGTCACAGCCCTGGGAATGCAACAAAAAAAGTTCTCCATGCAAGAAAGAAGGCTGTCGAACAGACACGAAAAATACCTGCAGCTAGACACATGTCATTTGGAAGATTTTCGAAGCGGAGACGTGTCGATACTGGACGGACCAGATATGGATCACGGTCCTGAAGCTGCCCGCCCAGATATCTCCTCTGATTAACTAGAAACTAAAAAGAAAGAAATAATGCAGAAGTTAGAAAAAGAAGTAGCCTCAGAAGAACTCTGCACCGCACTAGAGAGAAAAACAGTTGGTCAACACTGCAATAATTCATGGAAGGAAGCAAGGCTGAATCGGTTAACTGCTTCTTCATTTGCAAAGATTTGCAGAATGAAGGACACGACATCTTGCCATTGTACTGTGGTATCAATAATAAACCCAAAGCACTAAAACACGGAAGCTATCAGATACGGAATAGTGAACGAGTCTAAGGTAACTGACATCTTCCAGGAAATGTGTGATAAGAAAGTCACACTTTGTGGACTCTTTATACACCCTGAGTATCCATTTTTGGGAGCCAGCCCTGACGGGATAGTAGATGACGACACTTTAGTAGAGGTAAAATGCCTACCATCCTTTAATACTGCTTTAGGTAGTAAAACCGCTACTTCAATGAGAGAAGCATGTAAAATAAAATAAAAATTGCCACGTCGAACAACGAGGGAAGTCTACAGCTAAACAGATCACATGCATGTTTCTACCAGATTCAGGGACAGTTGGACTTAACGCAACGTAATAAATGCATCCTGATATTGTTCTGCGATTTTGGCACAGAATTCATTACTGTGGAACGAGATGAGAGCTTTTGGTTAACACAGATGGTCCCTACGTTGAGCAGATTTTTTTATGAATTTGTGTTGCCAGAACTTGCCGACTCGCGACATGTGCGAGGTCTGCGTTGTGAGGACCCAATATACTACTACTGTAAGGTGCTAAAAATCGTAGTAACGTTATAATTAAAGTTTCATGTTTAGTATAAAAAAAATTTGTATTTTGTTTAATGTTTTCATGCAATTGTAATATGTATTTATAAGTATTTGTCATGTGAGAAAAGAAAAACGAACTAATAAACGCGGCGCGGGAGACGGTAACCGGTGGTAGCCATTGTCTGCGAGCTGGCCTGTGATTGGCCAAGGAAGTTTAGGCGGGGGTTGCTGGCCGGTGCGGCCATAGGTAGCTCTCGAGAGACACTCGGCAGGAAGCCACGGAGGCGACCGGACCACGTGTCGCGAGTACACAGCACAGAGAGTGCTTCGCCTGACCAGCTGAACCTGAGAGACTGGGGTTGGTCCAGCAACTTTGCGTCTTGGGTCACGACGTTTTTAAATAATATTTCATAAATGGCAAACGCGATAGTCTCTTGGAAGAAAGGGCGTATAATTAACGGTAAAGCTGACGATAGATGCACGCTCGTGAGCCGTCTCTCGTGCACACTAAGTTAATTGGCCGTGTTTCATTTCTAAAATTAGAATTTGCTTTAAATTTGACTTGGGAAGTTACGAAAAAAGAACCAAAATAGACCCACTGGCGGGTTACGTTAATATTGCAACAACATGAAACATTCTCAGACCGAACAGATAACCGGAAAACCAGACAAAAGCAAAATAATGTGAAAATACGATTTTATAGTTCAATAATTGGTGCTCTGTTGAATGGTTCAAGTTATTTACGGCCGGTTTCTCAACGTCAGATTTTCTTGTGATTGTCATCTGATTAAATTTTAAGTATTGGTTAACCACATTCTATTTTCAGCCGGTGACAAGATAGTATTACAAAACATATTTAACCAACATAATCGGTTAAAATTAATCTTATTATTATATAATCAAGAATTTAATCTGACATTATGACATGTGTACTGTAATCAACTGCATGTAATGAGTGTTTTGTTATTTGTGTTTCATAATGTAATATAAGAAGACATTGTTGTATTTCTCATTGTTCACGAAGTTCATATACATTTAATTTTTATTGACTGTAAACTTTTCAGCTTTTTTTTTTTTTTGTTCTTATTGTAAAGTACGTAGGGTATATGTAACTACAAAACGTTTGATGTGAATAACATTTAATGTTAAGCACCCATTGTGATAATAAAATGGTACGTTTAGAATATTTGATTACCAAATGGAACAGGAGACACAATGTCTCAAAAATTAATTGTTATTTTTATCTACAAATGTTATATTACATATGCTATTCAATATCCCTGACAACATTAGAATTTCCTGGATTATTCTAAATGCCATGTTTTTAATAATTGCAAATTTATAGTTTTTCAGCGGTGGCGTAACAACTTGTTTGTTTTAGGTAGAGGCAAGCACATATTTATTCAACAGTTGCAACAAACACAATGTTATTTGTCCACCTTATTAAAATTGTATCCACATACAATAAATTTTAATTGAAATCAGCAAAAATGCACTCGAATCAAAGTTTGACATTTTAAGCTGGATATTAGACTTAAGGATTGCTTTGTTGAATGGGATTATGAATGCGGGAATTAGTCATATTTCTTAAAATTTAAACATGCTTATGAATTTTTTAAATATAAAATAGATAAAACTCTAATAATAAATAATTTCAATTCATCATGTAAAATATTTGTCGTACAAATTCGTCGACTTTTTGATTGTTGATTTTCAGATATTTTCAAGCAAGTTTTGTCGAAAATTTAATTTTCTTTAAAAAAAATTGGTATATTTTACTAAAAATTGTTACATTTTCGCTTGAAATTTCCTGAAATACGGATTTTGACCTCAAGGGCCTACATCCTAATGAAATAATAACTGGAACACATTTTACATTATCGTACACCTAAAGACTGTATGTTGTAACAAAATATTACGCGCGTATAAATTTTTTTAACACGATAAAGTACATTTTATTAAGACGCAAGTAATCGTATATACGATATTAAAAGGAGGGAGGGTTTCAAGACCTTACCTGTCCCCAAACCCCTTTTTGTTACGCCACTGTGATGTTTATTCAGTACCACTGGATGCAGAGAAACTATGTTAATTTTTTTTCTATGTTTATTTACATATCCGAAGGTTACCAAGTGGTGTATGTTCTTATCGTAGTCTAATAAGTTCATTAAAGAACTTCAGTTGATGTAACATTTGTGTAAACTTATTTTTACAACAATTAGAGATTTATGAGAACGTAGTATCAGAAAAACACTAGGCTTTATTTTAGCAGGCATTTGTCTTTGTGTTAGTGTGTGGACCCCATGGCGGTTAGAAATTGCTGAAATTTACTACTGTTAAATAATGTAGTTAAATTTATTTTCAACGGCACTTAAGCCTTTCTAAAATGTGCAAAACAGTGAAAATGGCGTGTTTTATGAAACTATGTGACTATTTGCTCACTGATAACAAAACTCATTGTCACTAGTTGCCAGATTTTTTCAGTTTCAGTAATAAATATATTACTGGCTTAAGTGTGTGTTTTAATTGTGATTTTGATATAAATTTAGAACATAGGTTAACTGTATAAGAAACTGCACTGCAGATGTGAGAAAGAGATTTTACACACACACACACACACACACACACATATATATATATGTATATATATATACATAGACATTTCCAGTTTATAGTTTTATAGTTGAAATCTAAGTGACAGTGCGTACAGTACAAATAAGCATCCAAAATAATTACTAGCATGTACAACATACATTTTACACTAATAATATAACTAGCAGTAGCTTCTGTTTTTGCCGAAATGTTTCGTTAGATTCTAAAAGATTATATAGAGGCTGACAAACTTGCTGTTCGAAAAGCGATGCGTCACCGTCCCTACCAGTCCTAGCAAAGGCTGGCCTAATAGTGACACGGCCGCTGAAATTTGAACGCCACATCGTATTTAGCCTCTCTGCATAATCACCTGCAAAACTCAAACTGTTGTTTTAACGTTGAGAAAAAAGTTTCCAATTTTCAAGCAATTTTGTAAATGTGTCCAAAAATGAGAACACTTACTGCAAGCTCAGCCAAGCTTTTACTACTGAATAAAGTGCAAAATCTTATGGGTTAAAATCCCATGTATGAGATGAGCGTGAATTATATTTTGTCCGTCTAAATGAAACAGCGTAAAGTTTTGTCAAACCACACCTGTCTTCATGACGTCACGGTGGACGAGTCAACCGAACTAAATTAAATAATGACCTGCTTCGGTATTCTGTAGCGTATTCAACCGAAGCTGATATCCCAACTCTACTTATTTTATCCGCCGATACCCCGCTAAAAACAAAGAAGTTCTATGTTTACTATATTTTGCCCTGCATTTTCTTCCTCTGAGTAGTAAAAAGGACACTGTCAAAACATGTTTTAAAAATTAAATTTTACACATACAGAAATTTAACTCTTGGCATCATTGACAGGACAGTTAAATTATATACTGTAAACATTTAGAAGCCAACTATTTCAATGGGTTTTGATTTTTGATGCGTTAAGTTTTAAATTATTTTAGATGCATGGACTTATACTATTGATGCGAACGGCTTGGTCGCCTCCTAGCTACATTACACGTGGGTAGCCAATGACGGCAAGAGCAAGGTCCTTGAGCACAGATGGTGGTAGGTGAAAATACCAGGACACGTTCCATACATTTCGACCAGAGGATTATGAATGCAATAAAAAAAAAAGAACTCTTGGGATTATTGCAAAGGAAATTATTCCGTGTAGATGCTGTTCCTTCTCTGTTTATTTCGAGTAGGCATGGTTATGCAACTCACAGTTCCAGCACTATCATTAACCCAGACACCAGTGCGATCCAAAGTGTTGAACAGGTATTTACCTACATGTTAAATGCAATATACGTAAATTTACATACTTCTCTATTGTATTTTTACAGTGTAGACAAGGGGTGCAACCAGGAGGTAGTTATGTGCAGGTCTATGTCCGCATAATAATTGTATTTTATTGTATGGCTTACATGTCATCGAAAGCAAGAGAAACAAGTTTCTGAAAACATAAACTATTTGTAACACAGACAGACGTACATAAATTATTCTAACACCCATGCTTACATGGGAACTGAACTCAGAACCACTTTCCGCAAACTCTATTTATAAAATAGAATCATGCCGCAATGTTTCTAAGAAACAAATTTCTAATTTATTGCAGTGCTTCACGCTCGGTCGCCTTGTCAGAACAATCTATGCATATTTAAAAACTACGATACTAGAAAAACTAGCGAATCAAAAAACTCCAAAATGTTATGTCATCCAGTACAAAGCATGGCAAAATAAAATATAAATTCATATTTTACGTGATGATTACAGTTTGCCATTGAACAATTATAACTTCATACCCGTGTAAAATTAGTTTTGCAGCCTGTTTGCACGACTTCAGTAAAAAAAACATGACGGTCAGAATTTTTTTGTACAACTCATAATATTTACACGGACATTGGCGTCGAACATTTGGCGTCATTTTGCAAAAAACCGCACGCCACTAAGTGAAATAGTTTCGGTGATGCGGTGTGTTATGTTTAAATAAATTTCGGAATAGCGCACGGCCGGCCTTACGTGACCTCGGCCTAGGGGAGTGCACGGGCCGGTAGTCTATAGTTTCCTTGTCATTCGCCTGCCAGTGTTAAGACAGAGAAAAAAGACACGACTGCAGTAACTTTCCGAGTCGACCGCTTGGTATCAGGCCGCAGAGAGACGACCTTCGACACCCACCTCGTCCTTAAGACTGATCCTGCAGCACGACTGGCGCGGGAATTCCGCCAGGCAGCGCGGGCGTCTCCAAAACCACAGTAGCAGTAAATAGCGCCAAGATGTCTACACGTGCACGCTGGGAGGCAGACGGAGGATGATGGTTGGGGCACACAGTGTTGCCAGTAGAGAGTGGCGGCACAGGACCGAGGCAGTATTATCAGTGGTAACTTGAGACGACAACACTTGGGCTGTTGTATCAGTTACACTCCTCTGAGCGCTCTTCTCCAGATGATATTTTTCAACACCTCCGCTGTACAGCAGACACATGCGTGCGGTGAAAA
>PNEQ01005647.1:0-33534 GCA_003012365.1 Medauroidea extradentata
TCTAGCACTTCCAATAGCGAACTCTCTCAAATGTGCCGATTCTGTGCTTTTATACTAGCCCAGACAGTCGGTTATTCCCCGCATTACAGGGGTCTAAAAATAGATATTTCATCATGTTTCGGATGAGCTAGTAGTCACGTCCGCCGCCCTTGAAGGGTTAAGACGCAGTTGGGGCAGGTATCTATGACGTAGGTTCGGCGGGATTCCCACTATGAGCCACCCGGGCTTTGAATCATCGGCCAGCCCTCAAGGTGTTACGAAACAGCCGCCGACCACTGGCCTCCAGGAACATGGCACGCAACAATATTATCGCTTGTTTGTTATTGTCTGTTGTCAACCTCTCTTTTTCTCTCTCTCTCACTCTCACTCTTTATGTACAGTGACCTTGGTTTCTTGAAAGTGCTGAAGCCATCCTGAACGAGCATTTCGCCCAACAAAAATGATACGAATTTGGCAGCTCTAGTAAGTTTAGAAAGTCAAAATTATCCATAAAGTGTTACAAGACGTACAAAAATATTTGTTTCTTTTTCCAATAGTGCAAATTTTTGAGTCCCACTACAGTTAACTCTACATGTCAGAGGGAAAAAATTACATTAATCTCTTACAAGAAAATCTGACCAAACTTATACTTTTCAGTGAACAACCTACACCAGTGTTTCTGTTTCTTGCTGTTAGATAGGCTAAGACTTGCGGGATTTCCTCGCAAATCTTGAAGGAAATACAAAAATAATAGTAAAGATAAAATAACGTATTTCCCGATGACATTTGCGGACCACAACCAAGAAAGTTCACTCCCAACTTTGTGGTGCAGCTATCTTGGTTTAGTGTGGTGCAGATCCTGTTGAGGAATGTACGCCTGGAAAGTTAGCGCAACAACATTTTTCCCTTTAATTTCTCCGGCGAGTTTCTGAAACACTTCGTATCAAACTTTGCTCGTTTTCTGCAACAGAGAGAGAGAGAGAGAGAGAGAGAGAGAGAGAGAGAAGCTTCACAGTACACTGGATTAGCATTTGGGAGTATTCGGGTTCCAATCCCTGCCACGCCATCCAAATTTAGGCTATCTATGGTTTCTGACGTTACTACAATCGAATGCCATGATTTTTCCGTACAACAGGCCACAGCCAATTCATCTCCGTTCATTAGCAACTGGTCCCACCTCTTATGACCTCGCTGTTGTTATACAACACTGACAACGTTGTGTGTTCCAAGTTTCTTTTGTCATTATGACTAGTTGGTACCCGCGGCTTCCTTCGCGGAGTTTTCAATATAACGTTATAGCATTTATTAAAGAAAAAAGTTCTGAAAAGTGCTAAATGGTGCAAAATGACATTAATGGCCATTACTGACTGCTTGGAAACATTTCTGGAAAGAAAGTTCTAAATTTTTTTAATACCCCGTTCTGCTCCTACATTATTTTGACAGAAACATTTGCGCGCGCATGAAAAACTCAACAACGTTTCATCATCATTGGTTGAATGACACTGGAAACGCATATAAGGCAAATAAACAAATATTATTTTTTATATTATATATTTTTATTACTTACTACCAATCATAATATGTTGATTAACAGGCTAGTATTGTAATATTAATTTTATCCACTTGTTAAAAATATTACAATTGTAAAGCTTTCAATTTATGATAATTTTTCAGGGTATATTCAACTTTGTAATGTCTGTGAACGGATCAACACTCCTTCCTGTTTTTTTTTTAACAAAAGACGTAGCTGCTGTAATGCTGTCGATTGTAAATATAATAGCTTGTAGTAAAGTCGTTGTAAGATCAATGCATATACGCATAATTTTATCAGGTCTGTATAGTGTACTTATATTAATATGGGTCAACTCAATAATATTTTATTTGACAGTGTTGGTTATCCATCATCCCTGTGACTACGCGTACGCATTAATGATCAACAATTAAATAACGGCCACGCACATTTCTCCGACCATTTTTTTTTTTTTTTTTCATTTTGGTCGTACCGTAAGTGAAGTGCTTCGTGGCGCAATGCTTTTAATCAAAAAACTGGGTGTAATTATTCACGAAGTGTCCTTGATAATATCCCCTAAAGGGAAGAGAACAGTTTTATCGCTGCCAACAGGGGGAGTTTGAAAGCGAACTGGGAATTACGAGCTATTGTTCCGGGATTCTAGGAATCATTATTAGCAGCTTGCCTTTCATTATACAGAATGTTCGCATATAGCAGTGATGCACAGAGTGCAGTTCGTGTCGAGATGTACATGTAGTAGTAGACATAATATAGGTCATTCGGTATAAACTGAGTACTGAAGATTTAACCTTAACAAATCACTAGCCGTTACTACATATAATTCAATATTAACAATAGTTACTTTACTCGTTATGTGGTTGGCAGCGAATTGCTGAATGTAGTTCCGTGTATTTACCTATTAAAATGAAGCAATGCTAAAATAAAATCCACCCAATTCAAAGTACTTATGTTCTATATAATTAATAAAATATTTTTTTATCAAAATGTATGGGTTCCCATTGACTATAAAGTTTATCTTACGCGCGCAAACATCAAGTGACGTGTCCATAGAGGTTAGGTACGTCCCGTCGTTAGCCGTTACGCGCGGAAAGATACGAATTGGCTGAAAAAAGAACTTTAGCAGGGTTTTTATCAGTGCTATCTTTATTCCGAACAACATATACTAGAGTTGCTGCACAGTAGGGATCACGTGGTCACACGGAAAGCTCACCTTAGACGTTTACAAGGCAAGGTAAGTGGTCTTGTGACGGCGACACACAACTTACTACAATGACAGCAGCTGGGAGAGGAGTCGGCCATGGCCTTTGTTAAGGAACCACCACAGCATTCGCCTGGAGCGATTCTGGGAAACCATGGAACGAAGAAATTAGGATGGCCGGAACCGGGGATCGAACCCGGGACCTCCTGAATGGGAGTCCAGCGTGTTTCCTATGCGCCACCTCGCCCGGTTTAGACGTTTACGGAATGTCACTCTGGTTACCCCGGGGGGCAACAGACAGAAGTCTGAATGCGTCAAAAAAGTAGACCGAGTAAAACTGCTAGAATGCGTTTAGTAACAACCCGACTAACCTCTGGTGATCGACCGGCCTGTCACATGATAGAGGAAATATAGCTACGGAACGAACAAATATTTTCTTACATCTCTGATGGAATGTGAGTTTATTTTCTGCTGTGCATTGCCATTTGGTTTCCATGGTTGTATATGCTGCCAACATTTAGTTCCCTTTATGCACTTAGTTAAGGGCATAAGTGCATGAAAAAACAGAAAATTGTTAAACTGTACATGGTTATTTTTCGAATGGCCACTGGGGTTACCTGCTTGAAGTTATCGTATCCTCATAGCAAACTTGGTAGCCTAAAACTGCTTTTAATAGGCGTTGCGTGGACTAGGAAGTTCGTGTACACTTTCACAGCCCCGGCTCGTGAACATATGTTTTATGTCATATCATAGTCGCACTCTAAAAAATAGTTTGTAAATTTGCCACACGTGAAGTAGGTATGGCAGACTTGTTTCCCAGACATTCATGGAAGCAGTACCAAATTTTTTATAAAACAGTCAAATGTATACTGAAGTTACCAGACTAGTATTGTAACAAGTGTAAAAGTTTGCATATTTACAAGGCGGAAGTATAGTAACTGGCCGATACTGTGTTGAGGTTAATAACATTTTAGAAAAATTTTTTACAGTGTAGAGACAATTATTTTTAATGAAAAGAATTCTGCACCAACTTGTCATAACGTCTTACGTGGACATCTGCAGCTCTGCTAATTGTTCAGTGATTGGCTGTTTGTAACTGCGAATGTCTAGAGGTTCTGCACACTAATCACAGACGTGTGGTGTCTCAGTAACCTTGTTATGATTGGTTCAGTCAGCTGAGCGAAGCCTCTGCTCAAATACGGTCTACCAATAACCACGGAGCACAGTTGCGAATGTACACGTGTGGCATTGAAACTAAGTGACGCAGAATTGTTTTCACAATAAATCACTGGCTCTTATCATAGAAAGAGACGAAAATGAGGAAAATAAAAGATTTACTCTATGACTTGAAGTACATACATCAGTCCTCTGACCAATTATAGTTGCATAGAGCAAAACCATGCTTTGAACTGAAGTTGGTCAATTTGACACAAAATATGGCATCACTATAGGTCACATATTAGGGGTCTCCCAAATTAAGGGTTTCACAATCTAGGGAACCTCACATTCTAGGGGGCTTAACATTCTAAGTGTCTCACATATTAAGGGTCTCACATATTAGGTAGTCTCACAATCTAAGGAACCTCACATTCTAGGGGTATCACATTCTAGGGGTCTCACAATCAAGGGGACCTCACAATCTGGGGGTCTCACGTATTAGGGGGTCTCACAATCTAGGGGGCCTCGCATTCTAGGGGGTCTCACATTCTAGCGGGGCTTCATATTCAAAGGGTCTCACATATTATGGAGTCTCACATAATAAGGGGTCTCACATTCTAAGGGTCTCACATATTAAGGTCTCACAATCTAGGGGACCTTACATTCTAGGGGTCTCGCATTCTATGGGACCTCACATTCTAGGAGCCTCACATTTTAGGGGTCTCGCATTCTAGGGGACCTCACATTCTAGGGGACCTCACATTCTAGGGGTCTCCCATATTAGGGGTCTCACAATCTAGGGGACCTCACATTCTAGGGGACTCATATTCTAGGGAACCTCACATTCTAGGGGAACTCATATTCTAGGGGCCTCACTTTCTAGGTGTCTCACATATTAGGGGGCCTCACATTCTACGGGTCTCGCATATTAGAGGTCTCACATATTATGGGGTCTCAAAACCTAGGGGACCTCACATTCTAGGAGTCTTACATTCTAGGGGACCTCACATTCTAGGGAATCTCACGTTCTATGGGGTCTAACTTTTGAATGCGAAACAAATTATACAGTGGAAATTCTAAATTATCTAAGTGCCAAAAAATGATTTTTAAGTAAAACGGAAAAATAGCTATGTAAGAATATGAAATAATTTGGGACCTGCAGTCTTTCAGTGATCAAAAAATGTTAAAACAATTATTGGGACTTAGCTCTTACAGCAAAATAATGGCAACGGCACAGTGTTCATTTTGATGTGACTAACTAAATTCAGTGTTTTGTCTTCAACTCTACAATTATTATTAATTTAAATGAATTAACGTTTAATTATGTGTGGCTCAACAATAAGAAGTATTCATGTAGTTTTGTAATTATGGCATTTTAGTAACTTACATTATTATTGCTTTGCTCGTACATGCATATCTGTTATATTTCTGTGCGTACTGAATGCATTTATTCAGTGGTAGTTGTAAACGTAATGTTTATATTATTGTCTGCATGCAAATACAAAGAATAATACTCCATACCTTAAAAATTATATCTGCATCAAAATGTGAAAAAAAAAAAAAAAATGGGAAGGTGGGAGGGGGGTTCTTCCAAATTATGTTGTTTCAAATGACAGTCGACGGAAGAAGTGCACTCGTTTGTAGGCTTGACTGTAACAGTGAGGATATATTTCGTAACGGCTTGTCTTGGCACTGACGGAGTGGCACGTGACACGAAGTGCGCATGCGCAACACTTCCCTGACAGCGACAGGATCACTCAGCACAACGCAGGGCTTCCCAGAAGACAACTTGCATCCCTAGAGGCCTCGAGCAGGTGCGAGTAGCACGCCACAAACACAGACATTCTACACGACGTGTGTTCTATGACCAGCCTGCTGACCTACATACCCGCATACTGGTCTAGCGTGCACGCTCTAGGCTATAATACGTCCGCTGTAGTGATGCATTGTGTGGTAGCCTACATCCCAGGCGCTGTAGATGATCACATCTACACTCAGTCCGCCTTAGACATTGTGTGCTGGACAAGATGATACGACCCATGTGACCGACACTAAGCTTCATTATACCACTGGTTAGGAACATAACTGTGTTTCTAATGGACGAATGTGGTAAAGTCCTAAATAATGGATGCCCAAAACCTTAACAGTTTTCATGCCATTCTCTGTTTTAGTATCCCTTTTCTCTATGGTGACAGAAAATGGGTATGAAATCTGCTGAGTTTTGGGCATCTGGTATAAATATAAATATAAACTTTGAAAACTGATGTGAACCGCGCCCTTAAGAAATGTAAGTCCAGCTTACTAAAATATTACTGGCTTTCGCTTGTACAGGAGCTGTTAACTATTTGACTGAGCCAATAAGAATCCCGATATTGTAATATTTGATGTGCATTATTGGTCTGCAGACAGCTACGTTGTGTCAGAAGTATATCACCCAATCATACGTGTTGCAGTTAACTACAGCGTTGGTACAAAACATTTGGAGCCTCAGGGACAACTACCGCTTCATGGTAACACTGGTATCAGTAAGATCGTTTGTTGTGATGGCGCGTTTGGAGATAACTTCGGGTACAAACCCGAACATTGCCGAAGGACGAATTTTCCTCCATAAGCCACCATGTAAAGTTGATACGGTAATGTTACCAGCGCTACAAGAAGCAGAAATTATCTCATACCAACCTAATAATATTGAGCTTACAGTATGAGTACTGTATCTGGCCAACACATCCGTGCTGCTATATTGATTGTTCTAGAAAAGGAAAGCTCTTGTGAAGACCGTGATATGTTTTCTTTTTTGGCAATTCCATATTTTATTAACCTCTGATTTTCCTAAACCAGATTTTTTTTTTGCACCAGTTTGTTTCAATGCCGGAAGTGCTTTATTTGTTGTTATTGGCAGAGTGTATTTGCTTAGAAGCGTTACTTATGGAGTGAGAGATATCGGTCTGCACTTAACAACGAGGTCTTTAGCACTGGTGAGGGATGACATGATGTGAGTATGGAGCAGTGCCGGAATTAACAGGCGGGGGAAACAGGAGATTCCTGAGAAAATTCGCCGACCAGCGGCATCGTCCGGCACGATTACCACGTGCGAAAATCCGGGGACCGACCCCGCCGGGAATCGAACACGGGTCGCCTTGGTGGGAGACGAGAGGTCTGACCCCTTGGCCACTGCGGCCCTCGTTACTTACTGACTAAACCAATCAGAACAAGGTTACTGTGACACCACACGTCTGTGATTTGTGGAGACGTTGAGAGTTAAAAACAGCCAATCACTGACCATGAAGCAGAGCTGCAGATGTGCACATAAGGCATTGGAACAAATAGTTCCAAAAATATGTTTACCAAAAAGTCACTGGCTCTAACTATATTTAATACTGGCCTCACACGTTAACTTCTCAGTCTATACATGTTGATTGTCACTTAGGGTGATACGTGCATGTTAAACAGTAGAAGAAAAGTACATATTGGCCAAGGGAAGTAAGTAACCACTGCCTAAATAGTGTTTAGTTTATCGTGAACCACTTAAAAAAGACGGCAACATAATGACCATGGCTAAAGCTTGTTGAACAGGTTAGTTTGCCGTGGACAGACTATACCCATCTACGTAGAAGTTCTCGCCTATATTACATCCGCTGTAGTCAGCACACTGTGAAAAAACTTCCTAAAAAGTTTAGGAAGTAATTAACCTAAACGCAGTATGGGGCAGTTACCATACTTCCGCCTTGTAAATATGCAAACTTTTACACTTGTTTCAATACAAGTCTGGTAACTTCAGTATACATTTGACTGTTTTATAAATAGTTTAGGAGTGTTGCCATGGATGTCAGGGAAACTATTCTACCATACCTACTTTCTTAGCGCTCCTATAAGCACGTGTGGCAAATTTACAAACTATTTTTTACAGTACAACCATCTCAAAATCCATTGACAGCATAGCTAAACAGCACACAATTACACACACACAGAAAAACTCAACGGAAAATGAAAATGCCCTTGTTTTACATACATGCCACGCTGGCACCTTCAGGAAGTGAGTTCACCCAATATATTGCGGAAAGTGAATAGTCTGGAAAAGAAAATATCTTGTTTTCTTTTTTTACAATTATAGTAATCCGTAAATGTTCTTATACATGTTACTACATATATAAACAATAAAACTACTTAAAAAGGACTTAATTATTTTCATGTTGAGCATTCCACACAAATTCCACACAGACATGCACTCAACGCAAAATTCCACAAGCAGCCACTTGAAATTCCACAGATTTTGTGTAATTCCACACTTTGTCAACACCGGTAGTGAGCCACACTAGAATCTCCAGCACAGATGCTATCAAGCAAGAGACGAGGTTGAAGATACATATAGTTCGGCACTGCTGGTCCAGTGGGAGCACTTGCTTGGTTATCTTCACAGTGAAGGAAGAGACAGCGGTGTTATCTCCGGGGAATGTCCCCAGAACACGTGAGTCACTTCACAGCTGTGTTCCTTGTCCTTCATCGCACTCACAAAGACTTGCCGACCGCCAGATTACTACTGTGTAGTATATGGACGCCCGTCGCTGAACAAAGGAAGGAATTTAAGCAGGCAGTTTAATATAACCTCGCAGAAGTTAAACACTACTGGACTAACATTTTTAACATTCAAGTAATGGACGACTTGAAGTACACGCCCCCTGACGTCACCGCAGGGGAAAAGTACTGTGGGAAACAAAGCTTGTTTACAAACATACTGATTTGTTAGTTGGTAATTGCAGAAAGCAAAAATTTTGCGCATTCATAGATTTGCACGTAAATATTAGTTTCAATTTCATGGTTAAGATACGCAAATACATAAGATTAATGTTTACCTGAAAAAACGACAAATTCCAAACAAATAATCAAGTTTCTTGACGTACATCTCATCCGGGACATGTACAGCCAAACAGCTAAATGAAGGTTATGTTCGGCTGCGGTATCCATGGAGATAGGAATTGTATCCCACACCTGACTGAAGCTCCACCTCTTTTCAAGTCGTCCATTGTCAGTCACAACGCAAGACACTGTTTATTGTACAAGTGCAGGATTGACTTCTGAGGGTTATTTTTAAACTAGAAATGTCGACCAACTGAAGTTCTTTTGTCAGATACAGGATAAACCTATCGTACTTCATGATACTAAGGCTGCGAACTTCAGTAACTGATATATGTTAATATTTCCACTGTGGTATTATATATGACACATAGATCACTTATTGCATAAACTACAGATGCCTGCTCTCTGGTGGTAACCTAGTGAACTATCTGTACAGATCCTTCCCAACATTGTGAAGCCTGCAAAGTGGTTCACCACGATACAAGGACAGCAAACCTTACGCCATTTTTACACTTCAGTTTGTCGTACACTCCCATTGCTACGGTCCTGCAAAATTCACAATATTTTCCGACAACAGACTAGACTGCCAGTTCGTTCATATCTGCCATTGTCTTATAATCCCCTGGTCTGCCGTGGTGAGCACTTCTCATCAATAACTACAAGTTTCCATCTATTGTGCGGCCACAGCAGTAATAACAACACATAAATGCTTGTGTCCAATGAAATCACAGCCTGAGTCCAAGTATGTACACAGCTATGAAGTCCAGTCTGCCAACAAATAATAACGCGGATACTGCAAGTTTTCTGCCCATTGCAAAATCGTAAACTCTGTACGAGTGTTTGTTAGTCGCTACTTCACACGAATATGTAAAGTGGTCTGTTGTAGTGTCATGTTAGTCATCATTAGTTTTTATTTATTTATTTATTTTTAGTTTTTGGCAGTTTTATGTATATGCAATTTTATTTTGTGCATCTGTAAAAAAATGGTTAAGTGTAAGAGAAGGCTAGATGCCTTAACTTTGCCATTTTAAAAATAAGTCAACAAATATATAAATAAAATGTCGGCTAACATAGAATCAAGCATGTACAACATAAAAGAAAGTGGCCACACAACTGTCAAACTGTATGCAGTGAAGTGATTTAAACAAAGTATACCTCCTTGTAAACAGCTTGGTAACCAACCTAACACTACATTCTACGTGGAACTCCCTTTAACGAACCTTCACGTGTATTGAAGACGTTAACTGAGACGATAATCAGAGCAGTTTTTCTTTATGTACGACATTGCGGGCGAATGTTGTATTGCAGAATAGCCCACGTCCACGGTCGAAGGACAGGTATGGACACTCGCCTTGATATTTGACCCACTTGTTGTTTGGCTGTAGTTCACCAAGTTACCGAGAATATTGTGTTTTATTGGTGCTTCAGTTAGGGCGGTCGGACTCAAACTCCGCCCACTTCCTTCCCACTAATGCAAACAATTTATCAAAACGTATTTTTTTTTATCAATTTATGAAATACTTTCTTCGCTCACAAATTTAAGAAAAGGCTCCGGCAATCTTTATTTACTTTATAAATTTAACACTGGGATCAAGTGGGCGGAATTTGAGTCCGACTGCCCGGATTACAGCGCCAAAACTTACGACATTCTCGGTAACTTGACGAACTACAGCCAAACAACAAGGGGGTCAAGCAAAATACATTGGTAGATAGGCGAGTGTCCAGACCTGTTCTTCTACGACCGCGCCCACAACCAAACAAAAACAAAGGAAAAAGCCAGTAAGCTGTAGTCAACAAGCATAAAACATACAGAAAATTTCTGAAAGGAATGTAGTCATATAAGACGACACAAGGATGGAACCAGATTGAAAACAACAGTCAGTCTGGTGGTATTCCTCATCTGCACATGAGCCTGAAGACGGGGATATATACCAGGTACTGAGACGTCGCATATGTCGTCGCCTTGAGAAGTCTGCTATTATCTCGCCTGTTATTTGTCTGTGTTGTGTCTTGCCTGTGTTCTCATCCATTCGTGTCTCTCATTGTTTGCGCTGTCGTAATTCATACATTTGGAGCCTTTTTCACACTCACCTTTTTTTTCGCCTATCTTTTTTTTCCACTTTATTCAGTCGGCTATACTCCATTTGGAAATTAATTTTGTGTAGTGAATTTGTTTTTGTCCTAGTATCGTCTTCTGGGACATGACTAAACTCCTTCAGGAATTATCTGTATGTTCAAAAAAACTGTTATGTTTATAAAACGAACCCATTGCAACAATCGTTCAAAGATCACAGATACAGAAAGAGTCAAAGAAAAAAAAATGGTTGGGGGTTTACAGATAGAGACGCACTGGGAGAGAGATCCAGAGAGTTAAGAGACACACTGAGAGATAGACAGAGACGCATAGAGAGACAGACACACAGATACGAACACTCAGATGTACGGACACACGACGAAATAGAAACGCACTAAGAGACAGCGACGTAATAGTCATAAATGTGAGCGCAGAGATAGATACACAAAGGTAGAGACTAAGAGATTATCGACAAAATGAGAGATACAGACGGACATAGAGATAGAGACGGAGAAACATAAACACAGAGATAGCAAAGTGGATATTTAGATGCATAGAGATATAACATACTAAGATACAGAGAGAGATAGGGAGAGAATGACATATAGAAAGGGAGACACAGAGATAGATGCATACAGAGAGATATACATTTATAAACACAGCAAAGTATCACAAAGAGGGAATGATAATACAGAAACATAGAGAAGCTCACATTGAGAGCGGATGAGAGTGAGTGAGAGGTGAATAAAGATGACAGCTAAAGTAACGAAAATATATTTTTGTAAAGAAATATAATTCTTATGTCGAAGAATCCCTACATTGATGGGCCACAAATATATTATCTTTTGTACCTAGTTTTTTTTTCGGTAACAGTAAATCTCATATTTTTCAGAATTTTGTATCTGTTGTTTTTACTAATTTTGTGATAAAAATAAGCAAAAATTAAGCGAAATATACCTTTTTTTTTGCAAACAAACTGTGCACTATTTTACGAAACACCTTCATAGATTTATGCATTGTACAGTTATTCCTAGTATTGAAATTTTTTAAAGCATTCCGTTAAATAAGTTCGGAGTTAATTGCACCAATGTGAATGAAAAAGAACTGATAGCTAAGCAGTTAATAACAGCAGAGGAGTTTTAAACATGCACCCTGTCCACACATAAATGACCAATGAGCGTTAGTGACGAGATATTACGGTTTGTAATTGGAAGATGATTGGGAACGTGAGTATGATTGTGACCCCCCCCCCCCTTCCTTTTCCCGTGTAGTATGCGAGGGAGTAGGTCGACCTCGGTATGGCGGTGTACGCGGCACAAACGAGTGCAGTTAATTCCTAGCTCGTCGTGGTTTGTTGAGAGGGTTGGGGGGGGGGGTTCAGCCCAGAGGGTAGATTGTAAGAGACGCAGTAATTAACATCGTGTCTGTCAGTACCAGAGACTCAGCTTTGTTCCTGTGCCGGAGCAAAGTGTTTGCCCGCGGGCCACCGCCTACATCAGACAGCAGTGTAATTACAACTGGAACACCAGCATGATGAGAACAAAGAGGACCACGTGATCATACACCTCGCCACAGTTGTTGATATCAAGCAACATCATTAACGCCCTGCAACTGCGGGCAACTGACGTCAACTGAGCACCTTACACCACACATGTCCAAAAATCAGAAAATTTGTTGGACGCCCATTCTAAATAGACTAGGCGAACTACACAAACCAGTTTGATCTCAACTCCGATAAACTGTATTAACGTAGCATTGTAAGCGTAATGTTTCTTCTCAGTAAGTATTATAACCTACTAGCAGAACCCAGCTGGCGTTCTCCTGCCAGCGTATATATAACGTTTGATGTTGGTCTAATTGCGAACTCCGCCCCCTTCCCTTTTCCTGCTATGGCCTATATGTAGGGACGGAAAATTTCGCGAATTCAATGACTTTGTACTATGCATACTCAAGCCCCGAGTATTCGTCCGCTAACTGCTACTCAGTGGAACAGCAGACAGTAAACGAATAGACGGGGGCTTTAATAAGAATAGTGTAATGGATTTTGCCTACAGGTCATTGAATTCGCGAAATTTTCCAGTCCCTACCTATACGCCATAAATATCGTATGGGGAGGATACCAGAGGGCAGTACATCGTACCTCGAGTGCAGACTTTTGACTGGACACGCTCGTAGGCATCTGCATATCCTGATATATGATATGAAATGAGGCCCTACAATGGGGAAATGGATTGAGAGAGGCAGGGGGAACGGGAGATCCTCGAGAAAACCCGCCAACCAACGGCAATGTCCGTCACGTTTCCCACATGCGAAAAATCCGGGCTGAACCCACCGGGTATCGAACCCGGATTGTCTTGGTGGGAGCCGAGTGATCTGACCTAAGAGGAAGTATAGAAGTTGATGAACTGCATAGCCATCTAGAGGCGAGATCGTGAGTTAGAGTAAAATAGATAGCACGAAAACCTTCTTAATGAAAAAAATACACATTTGTGACAAGTTTCAGGGTGATCTGTCAAACGGCGTCGGAGTTATCGATCTCATACATATAATCAAAAATACAAACACACGTGTGTGTAGGTGTAAAATTACGGGGATTGAAAATCTAAAGTTTATTCATCTGCAACTGGTGATAATGTATCACAAGTGGGGGTTACAGAATGCACCTACCGGCATATGGAGTAATTAGCATAGAATAAAAACATGTTTAGGTGCCTTGTGGTAAACAAGGACGAGATAAGAAAAGTTCTACGTTTAAAATACAATACTGTATCGAGCGCCATAAATATATCCACCCCTTGTATGTGTAAAGTAGGCCTACCTAAGGTTTGTCTTGTATAGGTGGTTCAGCATAAAGTGAGCACTAAAAAAAGCCCTGCTAAAGATCTATCTATTTTCAGCCAATTGGTATCTTTCCGTGTGTAACGGCTAACTATGGGAAATGTCTAACATCTCTGGACACGTCACTTAATTTTTGTGAGTGTAAGATAAATTGTGCAGTCGGTAGGTACGTATAAAGTTTGATGAAAAAAAAAGTATATTTATTATATAGAATACAATTATATCGATTTCGGTTGATTTTGTTTCAGTATAGTTGTGTTTAAATAGAAAAATGAAAGGAACTATATTACGTAATTTCGCTGCCAACCACATAAGATGTAAGGAGACTCAATGTCCAGTTGAATTATATGCAGTAGCGGCTAGTGATATTTTTCAAAGGTTAAATTTTTAGTGCATTTTACTATAATTTTGGTACCTTTACCATAGTTATATTACAATGTGTTACGAACAATCATTACACTAACCTAATACTAAGCAAACCTAACCTAACCAAACATAACCTTCAGGGAATTACGACAAATAACTCAGGTACGCCATAAAAACTTCATGGTAGTACAAAAATCATGGTAGAGTGTACCATAATAATCTCAAATGTACCAAAATAATGGTATACATTGTGCTAAAAACTTACTAATTGTACCATAACTCTGGTGCCTCTTACTAGAATTTTGGTACATATACCATAATTTTATTACAATGTGTTACGAACAATCATTACACTAACCTAATACCAAGCAAACCTAATCTAACAACCTAACCTAACCAAACCAAATTAAACCTAATCAAACCTAACCTTCAGGGAATTAAGACAAATAACTCAGATGTGCCATAAAACTTGATGGAGGTATTGTGTACCATAATCATCTCAAATGTACCATAATAATGGTACAGTATGCTAAATACCTATTTAATGTACCATAATAATAGTGCATTTTACTAGAATTTTGGTACATATACCATAATTATATACAAAGTGCTACGAACAATTATTACACAAACCTAATACCAAGTAAACCTAACAGAACCAAACCAAATAAAACCTAATCAAACTTTACCTTCACGGAATTTAAACAAATAACCCAGGTGTGCTATAAAAATTTGGAGGAGGTACCAGAGTTATGGTATAATGTACCATAATCATCAATAAAATGTATTATAATAGTGGTACAATAGGCTAAAACCTAATAAATGTACCATAATACTGGTACATTTTTCTAGAATTTTGGTACCTTTACCATAATTATATTACAATGTGCTATGACCAATCATTACACTAACCTAATACTAAGCAAACCTAACCTAACAATCTAACCTAACCAAACCAATTGAAACCTAATAAACTTTACCTTCAGGGAATTGAGACAAATAACGCCATAAAAACTTCGTGGAAGTACCAGAGCCATGGTGCAAACTAACAAGGTGTATCAAATAGTTAATGAAGGTACCAGTTACAGTACGGTGGTGTACTATACATGTACCAAGTGTACAGTGATTGTTGCACAGTGTGCCATAAACCTACTTAAATGAACTATAAATATAGTGCAACATACCATAGGTTTGGTGCATATACCATAATTATAATTAAAGGTACTATAAATCTTGATACTGCATACCAGAAACAGTCCAGAAAATTTGCGAATCTACAAAACGAAATCAGAGAGTCGGAATACATCCATTGGAGCTCAAAGATTGGAACAATGAGCTTAGAACTCCAAGTGGAAACAGAGAGGGATACTGGTATAGGGTTCTTTACATGACAAATACACAAATTTTGAATATTTTTTTTGTTGCAAGATCTTTTCATTCCTTGTACTAAGATAGTATTTTCTATAACCTTTCTTAAGAAAAACTCAAAATTATAACTTAAAAAAAAGTATAATTTCTGAAATAATTCTGGTTTTCTGTTGGAAGTGTGGTATAAAACAATCGTTTTAGGATATTTTTGGTTGGGTCATATGTTTCTTATTATAACAAATCTACGCTTCGTACTTATATGATTGGAAAGCTCATTAAATAGAAAACTTTGGTTTCCTGGAATAAGAAATAGTTTTTATACTCTTCATTGTTTTGTGAACGTACTGAATCAACTATTAAAATTAAATTTTCTGAAAGTTTTAGGATTAAAAATGTAATGAAGTACATTAATGAACAACATATTTTTTTTCCCTCTGGTTCAACCCTAATGTTACTAAGTGTGGTAGCAAAAATATCTTGGGAGTTACAGTCCTCACTGTAAAAAGATAAAAATCCTGAAAATAGAATATTTTGGGAAAATAGGGATTTCACGGCAAAAAATATGTGGAACCAAATTAAAAAAAACCTAACCTAATATGGGTTATTAAGCTTCTCATATACTCTTTTAAGGAAAAATAATAGCTTGTTTTGTTATTTTGTGTGAAGAATAAGTTATAAACCCTAATATGACGAAATTTGAAAGCACACTAAAAATTTTACCGTCCAGCAATGTGAAATGAAATATTGAGTACCTGTTTCAAATATTGAAGATGTCGCCCTAGATAAATGTTGAGATAAGTCGAATCTCATTTCTGTGCTGATGTTGTTGTTTTACTCTAAATATTTCCTTTTTCATTAGGTTAGGTAAGGTGTGGTTAGGTTACCTTAGGTAAGGTTAGATAACCTAAGCTAATGACAAATTGAAAACTTAACTTAACCTAATCTAAAGGCCCGGCTACAACTAATATGGCATTAAACAGTAAACACACTGTGTTATAGTAACGAAACCCGCACGTGTACAACTAACGTCAAAAGTCGGAAATGGTGTTAGACGAACCAATGAAATGCCGGGACAAGAAACGGGATATTTTCCTTCTTGCAAAGTAAATTTTGAATGTTTATGGTGTCATACTAAACTGGCTATCGCGTGTGTTTGTTTACGTCCACCCAGCTACGCTCGCAACCAGCAATGGATCTTGATGTGTTGGATATTCTGAATTATTTTCAAATTCTAGAGCAAATAAAATCCAATACGAGTGAAATAACGTTGGAAGAAGATCCCATTAGGCTTTTAAATTTTCCGGCACATTTAACTAGCCCAAGATTCAGTTTTTTGCGACACATGAAAATTCACGTCTGCTGCCACAACATTATGGCAGATAATATGTGTGGTTACGATTCAGGTTGTTAGATTGTTTGTATGAAAAGTAACGAGGTCATTTATGTTTACAAACATATCAAACATGCTGTTTACCCTTGATTCATTATTGGCTACTAAGTAAACAACTTTTGTTATCTACAGGCAACATCAGTCGATTCGTGTTGAAACCTCATTCAAATTATACTACTTCCATTTTTGTATCTTATGAAATAATTAGATATGATGGTTTATGTGATCTTTGAACGATCCTTGCAATGGGTTAGTATTATGTATAGAACCGATATCATGGACATACGCCATTGCTTGCGAATGTTGCCGTCTTGCAGAAAACATCCACAATAAAACGAAAAACAACAACAAAAACCAATAAAGAAAAGTCGATGGTTTATCGCTGTATTCCAACACATGTTCAGCTTACTAGATTATTACTGGCTTTCCCTTGTGTGTGGAACTGTCGCCATATTTGACTGAGCCAGCAATCCAGCCGTTGTAATATTTTATGCCTGTTGTTGGTCACCAGACCACTACGTTGGTTCAGACGTATATCACCCAATCACACACGTCACAAGATACCACAGTGTTTTCAAGGGTATGTTGGCCCAAAACATTTTCGCGATATACAATCATTAGAGACCAATAAATTTAGCGGATTCAACAACCTGCCGAATTGGCTGGAAGTCAACCCTCTTCCCAAATGAATTAATGAAATTTTCGAGTCTCTAACCATCATCTCTAGAAATAATATGTTGTCATCTGATATATCGTGTCTAGTGTTGCAAACACTATATTTGTAAATACTTACCACAACATTTTTTTAAGGGCGCCGCCTACCGAGCGATTCAGATTAATTGCATTATGTTCGTAAATAGTTTTTTACTATAGTTTTCCACATGCTCCCATTGTGCCTATGTACGGAAAGAATACACACTTCGGCCAAAGACGGAAGCTCATAGTTAAGACACTATGCTCATTAAAAATGTTTCTAAATCCTCCAACATGGCTGAAGAGGACCTTTACATACTCCGTACTTGAGTATATACTACCAGGTTGTATTCGCAACTCAGATATAAAGGTGCGCTGAAATTCACTACAGACTTTCCACTAATACAATTAGATGGTTTTCCGTTTAAATTCTTATGATATGTTTAAATGTTTGTTGCAATGGGAGTTTACAATTAGAATTTGTTGATTTGTGGACATACGCTCATGTTTTGCTGATCAAACTTGTGTCGAATGACAAAAATACAAAGAAGAACAAAAACAAATACAAAACACACAAATATAGAAAAACAATTCCAGAAGAATTCTGACAGTTTTTTTTTTATGTGAGACAACAAAGCATTCTACAGACAGAATGCAGTCGAGCATCGACACAACACACAGACAAAAAAGACAGATACAATTTTAGAACCAGATTCCCAAATTTAAAAAAGTTTAGAAATAGACTCAAACAGTGAACATTGGACAACAAACAAAAGACAATAGACAACACAAGTTAAAAACAAAGAGATGTATCGATGGTAATATTGCACGTTAGTTCAGTGCTTGGCTCGTTAAGGCGATATGGCAAATTCTTATTTATGCTGTTTCTGTGAGTTTAATTTATTAAACCCTGAAAGGGAGCTGATGTCGCAAAACCGTTACATAGAAATGTTGGAAATTGTTCGCACTATGTGGCCTAATTTTTTCAAGACGTAAGTTTATATAAGTTTGGCTAGTTATCAACTTAATTAAATTTTCTTAGAGTCAATAACTAGCCGAAATTGTAAACACTTATGTATTGAAAAAATTAGGCGACATAGTAAAACCATTTCTAACTCTTCTATGTGACGGTTCTGCAATGTCTGGTCCCTTTCAAGATTTAAGTCCTTATAGCTCCGTCACTTTCTGATCCTCTAACGCGCAGGTAGGCGTTGCCTGATAGATGGCCTGGAACATTTTCAATCATGAACACATTATTTTAATTGGCAGGTTTCTCTGAGCCAATACACAAAATAAAAATTAATCATTCAAGAAAATAGTTTATGCAAATTTTTCGCTAAAATGTTTTGCTACAGCGGCTATTTTCTGAGGTAACAATCTCTGACAACTGTCCCACGTAAAATGAAAACACTTGTTAAAAACTCCTAGACATTTATTATAGTCGTCCAATCCAACTCGACGATCCGACATCCACACACCTATTATCCTATGTCCATCAATATCCCCACTCCTCCTGTCCACTCATAGAGCATAACACAAAGAACATATTTCATAGAATATACTACATCTTCCCTTTTACAAACACAATATAAAAATTCTAAAATTAAAATTCAACTTGGTGGAACTATTGTACATAGTCATCTAAGTACTTCGGTTTACGTCTTACTCTATTACTAACGCTTTCCTTGGAATTGTCATCATGATTAACTTCTGAATTTGCCAAAGGATCAATACATTGTTGTAATTTTCCAGACCAATACCTTTGAGGGACCTCGTCAGCCTCCAACACGTTACTTTTAGCCGACCCCTTTGTATATGAGCTTTTAATATGCCCATCATTCCTTCTCTTAATTCTACCAAATTCATCTTGTATTAAGTATGAACGGGGGAGTGAATGTTTCTTAACTATTTTTGCAGGCTTCCATTCAGATTTATTTTTATACACAACTGCTTCGTAGTTTTTTAAAAATTTTTTTTTGCATTCTTATTATAATACTGTTTATTATAATTATCCCTTTTATTTTGTATTTTCAAAAACTTTGTTACTACTTTTGATTGCAATAACCTATCATTTATAGGAAGGATAGTTCTTGTTAAACGACTAAACATCAGTTGTGTTGGTGTAACATCAGAATTTAACACAGGTGTATTACGATATTCAAGCAATACTAAATCTAATTCTGTTGACTCACACTTCTTTGGCAGGTTTTTTGCAATATGTACGCCTTTCTCAGCAAACCCGTTGCTCTGAGGATATTCAGGACTTGAAGTTACTAACTCAAAATTCCATTCCTGAGCAAAATTTTTAAAATAGAAGGAATCATATGGCATATTATCAGCCCTAAGTATTTTAGGTATTCCATGAACTGAGAAAATCTTTTTCAAAACTGCAGCAACTGATTCTGCAGTTTTAGAATTTAACTTTACTAATTCTAACCATTTTGAATAAAAATCATAAAAAACTATATATTCAGAATTACCATAATGGTAACTTTGGTCGTACTGCCTGTATTAACATTTTCTTGACATTATTCTCTGAATATTTTTCACAGATCTTACACTGAACAACAATTCTTGTTACATCCTCAGCTAAACCATGCCAAAAAAATAACAACTTTGCTCGTGCTATTGTCTTAGTAATTTCTTGATGTGTTTCATGAACCTTTGACAAAATCAATTTTCTAGCTCTTTTAGGAACAATAATTATATTAGGAAATAAAGCAAATTGTCCTCATAGTAAACCTCGCTTCTCATACCATAAAATTTACGCACAACATCTGATACCTTTGATTTATCTGTTGGCCATCCAAGTTGACAGTACTTAATTAATAATTGTGAAATTTCATCACTATGTGTATCTTGACTCAAAACCACTTTCAAATTATCAGCCACATTAATAGAATGAATTACACAGTTAAAGCTACTATCGCAATCAACCATTTCTGCTTTACTAGCGGCCCTGCTAATGGCATCAGCAATAAGCATTTCTTTTCCAGGTACACACTGTACTTCAATATCATATATGTAGAGACACTGGAAAATCGCGGTAATAGTTGACTGTTTGCTAGACTCCAACATGCTGTATATAACACGGAATGTTTGGTATCGACATTGGCGATGGTTTATTTGAAGCATTGTTTCTCTCTACAACAGGCCCAGTTAGAACGGTACAGCTTGAACACACAACGTATGTGATTTGTCTCTAAACTGTTCACACGTGTCACGGTTAATATATTACAGTTTATTGGAGACTATCTGAAACATTTTCGCGATTTTCCAGTGTCTCTACATATATGGACAGCTTCAATCTAATTTTTTGCAATCTAACTGATTGAATTTGGTGAATAGGTTTTTTCATTACCGAAACTAAAGGCTGATGATCAGTTTGGACTGTTATTTTCCGCCCATAGACACAATGATGAAACTTCTTACATGGAAACAATATAGCCAAAAATTCTTTATCTATTTGTCCATATCTCTGCTCACATTCAGTTAAACTTTTTGATGCATACTGTACTGGCTTTCTATTTTGTAACAACACTGATCCAATAGCAGACTTACTACTATCTGTCTGAATAACAATAGGAACATCAGGATCAAATGTTGACAGCACAGGTGCTGAGGTAATAATCTGTTTCAATGTTCTTACACTTTCTCCATGAACACTATCAATCCAACAAAAAACTGAATTTTTCTTCAGCAAATGTCTTAAAGGAGTAGTTATATCTGAATAATTTGGTACATAACTCCCTAAATAATTAGTCGTTCCCAAAAACCGCTTCAAGCTTTCCTTATCACTAGGTACGTCATATTCTACAATTGCCCGAATTTTTTCTTCATCTGGTTCAACTGAGCCATTTCCAAAAACATGGCCCAAATATTTGACTTTTGGCAACATATATTGAAAGTTACTAACATTGAATCTTACATTAATCTCCCTAGCACGCTGTAAAACTTTACCTAAAATTTTATCATGTTCTTCTTTTGTTGGGGCATGAACTAAAATATCATCTATATAAATAAACACTCCATTAATATCAGCAAAGTTGACTGTATTATACCTTTGAAAAGCGTCAGCTGCATTGACTAGACCAAATGGTAAACGATTAAAGTAGTATGTAACAAACATTTTGGAAAATGTACAGAGCTTTCGACTTTCTTCATCAAGCTCTATTTGCCAAAATGAGTCTTTAAGATCTAACACAGAAAAAAATTTAGCACCTTTTACTTTACTTGATAAATCTGATAATGTTGGCAACTGATAATACTCCCTTACAATAGCTTCATTAAAACCTTCTGGATCAATACACAACCTTAATGAACCATTTGGTTTTTCTACAATCACCAACTTATTTACCCACTCACTTGACTCATTTTTTTTGGTGAGTATACCTAATTTACATAATCGGTCTAGTTCTAATTTTAAACTCTCTCTCAACTTCAATGGTATTCTGTGAGCAGCAGCAGACACTGGTGTTACTTTATCTTTCAATTGTATACGATAGACACCAGGGAATTTACCAATTCCATTGAAAACGTCATTATATTTTTGTACTAGAATATCTTTTGCTTCCTCATTACTCTGAATATTACAAACTTGATTTCTTACAATTAAACCCAACTTTACACATGTTTGAAGTCCTAGGATTGGTACAAAGTCCTTCCTTATTATAATAAAATTCTCTAGGTGGCTCTTTTGATTGAAATTTACCAGTAATTTTGTCACTCTAACAACATCAATTTTTGAACCATTGTATGCATGCAAACTAACTCGAGAAGAACTCTATGTTTTTACACCCCAGCTTATTGTACTCTACAAGTGACAACATATTTACGCTACAGCCAGTATCTAATTTAAAATTAATTACCTGACCTTGAACTAATATCTTTTCATGCCATGTCCGTTCATTTAAGTGTTGATCCACTTCATCAATATTCACTAAGTGTAGCAAACTACAGTAATAATCATTGTCACCATTACTGTCACTGTCACTAATATTTGACACCTTTTGGCTTAATTTACACACTTTAGCAAAATGATTAAGTTTATAGCAAATGTTACATCTTTTACCTTGTGCCGGACATCTAGGCATATCAGGTACATTATGATAACCACACCTTGAGCATTGATTGACATTGCTCCTTTTCCCACCTTGTACTGATGAGCTGCGACTATACGAAACACTCTTCGAATGCTCTTGGTTAGCTCTACGATCTGTAAACTGCCGGGACTTCTTAACATTAGCCGAAAATTGGTCCTGGGATCCCCTGTTGTTTGTTGAAATTTCTTGACGTGTTTCTTCCGAACTAATTTCATCAACATTTTGACTACTAGTCAACACACGCTTTTCTTGAACTTTTGTTATTTCTGCTATCCTTAGTATTTTTACAGCATCTGGCAAACTAACATCACTTTTTTCAAGCAACTTCTTTTTGGTTTCGTCGTCCAAGGTACCTAAAACTACTTTATCGCGCACAAGTTCATCACTGCACTTGAACTCACAATCTTGTGCGAGACATTTTACATCTGTCAAAAACGAGTCTATCGACTCCCCTTGTTGCTGAAAGCGTGAATAAAAGAGAAACCTTGAATGAAGGATACTCTTTTTTGGATTGCAGTAATCCGAGAACTGTTTAATAACACACTGAAGGGTCTTTTCTTTACTACCAAAAACAAATGTGTTATAAACTGTTATCGCTTCTTCACCGATCAAATTCAACAAGATGGCGATCTTCCTTGCTTCGGTAAGATTATCATATGCATTTGCTTCTAAATAAATTTCGAAAGCTTGATAGAACATTTTCCAATTTTCTGCAAGATTTCCTGAGAGTTTTAGCTTTTCGGGCACATTAAAACTACTCATGATGTAGAAATATAACAAACCGACGACAAAACGATTCAACATACCGACTACGCCATGTAGTATAATGAAAACACTTGTTAAAAACTCCTAGACATTTATTATAGTCGTCCAATCCAACTCGACGATCCGACATCCACACACCTATTATCATATGTCCACCAATATCCCCACTCCTCCTGTCCACTCATAGAGCATAACACAAAGAACATATTACATAGAATATACTACAGCCAGGTTTTTCCTTTATTTTTTATCCCTGATGGAAGGGAAAATGTCGTCAAGTTTACGAGGTAAATAAAATCTGCCTGCAGCAAAATATTGAGTAATTTTAATTTTAAACACAATTTTTTTTTGTTTGTTTGAAACGGAAAGGTTTGGAAAGAGCTTTTCCAATTATTTATTTACTTTAATGTGCAATTCAAAACGTTTCCACTTCAATAAAGGCGCTTTGTAACTGAGTGTAATTATTGGATTGTAATTTACTTCAACTGCAGTTCCTAGAAGCGGGAGACATTTCTTGTTTATAAAGAACAAATTATGCATGCTTTCAAGTTCTCAGTAGCTTGTCTTTATGGTAATCATAGTACTTATTACTAAATGGCATCTCTGAGAAATGAAGAACTAAACATATTTTATGTAATTTTCCTCTTTCCTTTTACCGTTCAGTGAGATTTAGGCGGTAAAATTGTAAAGGATGACGTCCACGGAAATATTCCAAATTCAAACACGAAATGGTATAATATTGCGATCTGTAAAGTAACGTACTTATATAATATTCTCCAGCAGGGCTGAGTGACATCTAGGACTGGACATACATATATGAAGAGGCTGCGCTAAAACTGTCAGCTCACGTGTAACAACTCTCAATGTGCAATCGGTCGATAAAATTCTAGTAAATTCGTTTGTAAAAATAAACGGAATGTGAACAAATCGATTTCATTTAATACATATACAGATTTTTTTTTTGTATTTAAATTTGTTGAAATACATTTGGTAGTTAGCTGGGACCACACAAGAAGTATGGATTATGTTTAGGCCTAACATAATTTATTTAGACGTTTATTTGGGAGTTGTGCAGTTTATTGTGAACCACTTTAGAATATTGACAACGTGTGTTCACAACGATCGTCCACAGAAAGAAAATACGTTCGAGGCAAAGTACGAACAATATTTACAATACAACACACGGCATATAAACGGTGTAATCCAAATAGTGGTAAAGTTATCGAGTAACTTGGAAATGTTTAGCTGGGAACGTTGTCAAGAACTCCTCATTTACAAAAGATAGTTATACAAAAACCACCAGATAACTCACTTCTGCATGTTAAATGTGTTTACTTAAAACACTGTCCTTGTGTCAGAGGCTCCAAGAAAGCCATAAAAAAATGCTGCTGGTTTTAAGAGTGTGCTTACTGCAAAGTTGAGATATAAATGAGTACTGAATTTTTTGGCACGACTTCCACGTATAAAATAAGATAGTCTTGGCTCAAAATGTCATAATTAAAGTAATACGACGAAAAGGACAGTGCAATCCTCGCATGTAGAGGCGAAGTGTGGTGTACCTTGGTAACCCTTATGGTTTCCGCGCTTCAGTGCCTTAAACACGTGAGATACGTCTAAGTAGGAGGTAAACTGAGGGCTTGTACATTATTTTTGCAGTGATTTTGAAAATATATTTTTCATTGCTACCTAATACTTATAGCGACATTTTGCTCCACAATTTTGACACTAATATGTCGTAATTTGCAGCTGAATTTTTTGTAGGAATGTACTGAACAGTTTTTTATATATTTTTTTTTTAGATTTTGCCACCCAAAGTTCCAGGTTTTTTTGTCGTGGAAATAAGCCAAAATGATGCAAAATATTCGAATTGTACATTATTTTAAAAAACGCATCCACAGAATTGTGCATCGTGTCTCAAATTTTTTTAAAGCTTTTGGTTAAAAATTTGTTGAGTAATTGGCATCAGTCTGGAAAAAAACTAAGGAACACGCCCTTAAGGCGGCCGCCTACCGCACGCTTCAAATGCGCTGCAGTGTGTTCGTAAACAGGTTTTCTCTACGACAATATTCCACGTGTGCCCTTTGTACCTACGTACGAAAAGAAAACAAACTTCAGACAAGGTCGAAACCTCAATATTAAGACGCCACGCTCATTAAAAGCACTGTTTCTGAGACCTCCAACATTGCTAAAAACGACCTTTTCAGACTTCAGTACTTCAAAATGTACTAACCGCATGTATGTGAAACTCAGACTGCGACCTGCACTGAACTTAGTTGCAGACTTTCCACCAATGAAATTATATGGTCACCTCTTAGTGTCCCATAGTAAAAACAGTTCGGCGGGAAGCTTGTACGCTAGTTCAGCGCTTGGCTCGTTGAGGCGACGTGGCATTTGATGCGCGCTTCAAGGTCGACCGTACTGCTCCGTCCTTTTGAGCCTCTCACACGAGGGTTGGCAGCCCCCTTAAGAGGAGTCCTCGACTGGCGCATGGACGGCGTTGCAGCGTATCACGCGTATTCTTTTCTACACGAAACCGCTTAACTTATTCACATTATGTTTATCTACGAAAATAACACACATTTGAAACTATGCTTCAATGTTTTTCAAAAATTCAGCACGCTTGTTAGAATCATGATTTTTGGGCCTCTCAAAATGGCTAAAAATTTTTTTTTTTTTTTTTTATTGCTGTAACTCCTAAAATATTACCTGAATTCGTAAAGTGCAAAGCGATAGGCATGCGCTGGTCTTTACTTCATAGTACTTAAAAATAAAGTGTCACCGCTTAAAGTGACGTAGCAAAATTACTGCCTAGAGGAAAAACCTTGCACGCCAGTTTGGCGCTGTGAATAGAGGCGATATGCTTCTTGTCAGGCGTGGTACTTTGGCTCTTATCGCTACACTGTTCCCACACGTCAAAGGTGGAAATACGATACCGACGAAGATTCCTCTTAAGGGGGCGGTTCACCTCAGTTTTCAACGTCTTTATTTATTTTTATATTTGTACCAGATATTTTTCCTTATTTTAGACATAAATTGTGACTAAATCTTCCTCTTAGAAAATTGTACCTCTCATAGTTTTCGCGTAATGAGTCGTAAACGTAAAATTTTCACTTTACAGTTTTATATACGCCACTAAAACCAACTGACACACCAAACCGAAAAAATTCACAGTGTATAACAATGTTGTAGGTTATGAAATGACACATATAAAAACAAAACAAAAAAAAAAAACTCTGAATTTTGAAATGAAAATTAAAAAATTTAATTATTTTTTAAATACAAAACTTTATTAATTTTTGTTTTTATGTATGTCAAATAATAGACTACAACATTGTTATACACTGTGCATTTTTTCGGTTTGGTATGTCAGTTGGTTTTAGTGGCGTACATAAAACCGTAAAGTGCAAAATTTGACGTTTACGACTCATTACGCGAAAACTATGAGAGATGCAACAATTTTCTAAGAGGAAGATTTAGTCACAATTAATGTCTAAAATAAGAAAAAATATATCTGGTACAAATATAAAAAGACGTTGAAAACTGAGGTGAACTGCGCACTTAAGACCGCTCCTGGTAAATTTATTTTACATGTTCGACGCCTAGAAGTGTGCAAGCCAAGGAGCATATAAAGGACAGAGTTGGCACTCCCAGGTTAAGCCTCGCGTCTTATTTTCAGGGCCGTTTTGGCCTCACTAACGATTATATGTTGCCAACCACATAGCTCGAAATCGTACGAGGAATCACCTGCTTATTTTATTATTTACTTTTTGAAGTGTTAGCATATAATGCCTAGAAAACACTATTTTATACTTTTTCCTGTGTGTATTATTGTTTATTACCTTTACTTATGACTATTTTCAGTAAATTGAATTTTCAGAAGAATTTTGTTTTGTCCCTACAAATTACCGCCGTTAACAGCGTCATGTTGCCGTTTTATATTTTTTTATAATGGTTGATTTAAACACTTCTTGAGATATGTTTCTTGTATGTAAAAGTATATTTACGAAATTTATTTGTACGCATAAAAAGTGGCATGAGTTTGTAAAAATAATTTTGTGGGAAATGTTTTGGTTAGGGTATTCGCAACAAGGCACTCAACATTTTATTACACATATTATTCGTATTGTAAATCCAATACTGCACAATTACAAAGCAATAAGTGACTATCTAAATATATACAACACTAAAAACTCGCCTTCAAATAACATGTTTTATTAATTATAAACTAGATAACACAGCATTTCACACAACCAACACGTGGTAACGGACAAATGTAATAGAATCGAAACGACCAGGCTCACAAACCGCATGGAGCAAAATTTTTTATCGTATTACATGTTTAAACGGAAACTGTTTGTTATCTTATAATCCTTATAATTTAATCTTAAATGTGTGCAACTAACACAATCGTGCACATGAATTGAGTAAATATTACCGAAAAAATGATTTCAATCCATTTTGATGTATTTTTCGCAGCCATACCAATGTTGGTAACAAAAAATCGTTAGTACTCAATAAGGAGATCGTAGGGCCTATCTAGTGTCAGACCCCTGGTGGAAGCTATAAGGACGACATAGTACGAGCATCTCACCTCACACTAGCCTCTAGATGCAAGTTACTGACTGTCGTGCCGTCTTCTCACATACAACTATCCTCTATGAGACATTCAGTTTTGACCTTTTTATTTTATGATGAAGTATTAAAGACAACGGTGTATTGTTAGAGACGGGGTATATTCGTGGGTTCGCTCAAGCAGACAACATCTACTCATTGACTACTAGTTGACACAGTGATACCACATGATTGGACCTACATTTAGTTGCCTCCACATCATTGGTTCATTAATCTCCAGGAGCTGTCAAATAAGTCAAGAGCCAACTGTGGAATGGACACAAATGTACAGATGTTTTAAATTGAGTGAGTGAGAGATGTTTGGTCAGCGCTTAACATCGAAGTCTTCAGCGCATGAGGTGAGTATGGAGCAGCGCCGGAATGAATGGGCGGGGGAAATGGGAGATCCCCGGAAAAACCCGCCGACCAGCGGCATCGTCCGGCACGATTCAAACATGCGAAAATCCGGGGACCGACACCGTCGAGAATCGAACCCGGATTGCCTTCGTAATGATCGACTATTCGGCCACCGCACCCCTTTTTTTAAATATAGTTTGCGCCCAAAGAAAACGTTAATTTTTCAGGATCCTGTATATTGTACATCCATAGACCTACGAAACTCGCGTTGTTGTTTGTTGACATACTGGACTTCATAGCTGTGTACGTACTTGAACTCAGTCTGTGATTTCATTGGACACAAATCTTTATGTGTTGTTATTACTACTGTGGCCGCATTATAGAGGATTGTATACTCTGAAAGGAAACTTGTAATTATTATTCAAAAGCGCTTATTACAGCTTAATATTGAGCTGTGAGCCAACGGGAAATATTAAACGAGTGTTAATTAGCTTGCAGTCTAGCCTGTTTTCGGAAAATAATTCGAATTTTGCAGCTCGTTGTAAACCGCTGTGCAGTTTAAAACATTCTTAGAGACGTGAACATTTCGGATAGAATTCACGATCCTGTGTGTTATGTTGTCACTTCCTTTTCTTTATTAGCAGTTGTCTCAGTCAAACTTTGAACTGGACTGTATGTTGTTGCACTCTCGTTTTGTTGTTGATCTGTTATTTGTTCTAGAGTCTTCCAAGGCGTGTCTAAAAATTCTTAACCAACCACAAAGTAACACGTATCAACATGTATTTCGATATTCCTTGCCCTGGAATGAATTCGCGAAATTTTCTTTATCGTGACTTCCATAGTTACAAATAACAGCAAACATCGCCTGTTTTCGCCATTTTCGGCTGTTAAAGCTAAGACTTCAAGGATTAGTGGTGGACTATTGATTAGATATGCCTCACGTACGTTGAGATGTCGTTTTAGAACAAAGTTGAACCTGGCAAAGTTCTGCACAAAGCTCTCGGCGCAGGCGGCCAACTTAACTATCATCATGACACAGTTCTGCCGTTTCAGCCTCACGGTAAATGGCGTGACTTCCCAGAAACAGTAAGCGGTTTTTACATGTAATTATTTACACTGGAATATGCAGTGAAAGGTAATCGAGTTATACAACAATTTATAGTCCGTGACCTACTTCTGCCGAGAGCGCATTCTGGCGAGATATAACGGAACAAACAGTGTACGGACAGTATGCTTCGCCTTTCCGCTTTCATGAACATGTTACACTGAATTTACAATGGCGCTGGGCGACGCTCGTTCGTCTGCCGCGCGACAAATACTAATAAAATAAATATTAATATAAATAGTTTCTTTCCACTACATAGTTACCGCTAGTACCAAGGCTATATATGTTTACAGTATATATTTATTTTCGTTTATTTGTAACTATTACTTTTCTGTAATCCTTTTATTTTTGCTAGAATTTATAGGTTTGTGGACATGCGCCATTGCTTATGTTTTTTCCAGCTGTCTTACTGATAAACGCATACCGGGTCCATACCGGGAATTGATGAGATTTTTAAATGTTTGTTACAATGGGAGTTTACAGTTAGAATTTATTGGTTTGTGGACATACGCCATTGCTCACGTGCTCATGAGCAATGACGTACGTCCACAAACCAATAAATTCTAATTGTTAACTCCCATTGCAACAAACATTAAAAAAAAAAATATTTTTCTGTCAGACGTAAACAGTGTGCAGTATTAACTAAGCTATTTATTTTTTTTCTTTATCTAGACAGTTCAGAATGTTGTTATATATTGTTACCTTGTTCATTTTTTTTACATTGTTATTGTTAATACTTCGTATCATATCTTTCATTTCTGGCATTGTTGTGATAGTAGCGGCGATCAAACATGGCTGACAAATGAGTTCAACTAGGGTTAATTCTATGATAGAAAGTTGGCAAGGGACAGTTTCTGCCGCTTGAGCGCTGGTGTCGGTACGAGTTGTAAACTGACCAATCACAGAGCTTTCATGAATTTTAAGTTAGGCCATACATAAAGTTGATGATTTAAAAGTAAAAATCTGATGGTATTTCACTTTCAAATTAAATTTAATGATATCCCTCTTTACTAAGTGTAGTTAATTTAATTTTACTACGGTCTCGTATTTTACTAGACACTTGAGTTACAACAGCGCTACTGGAGGTAGAATTATTCGCTGTGTCAAACTCTCTAAACATACTTTCTTTCTAAATTCTAGTAGAATTAACCTTAGTTCAACTAAACGTGTTTGAGATGTCCAGTGTAACCTAACCGGCCCAGAGGCGGTTCTAGCACAAGGTTTTTTTTGGTTAGGTGAGGCCGGGGGGGGGGAGATTCTTTAAGGCCTTGTTACGGAGTTTTGCTGTGATTTCGAAATTTTTTTTTATTGCTACGTAATACTCATATCAAAATTTCGCTGCACAATTTTAACACTTATATGTTATAATTTGTAACTAAATTTTTTTGTAGAATTATACTGAACGTTTTTTTTTTAGATTTTGTTACCCAAAGTACCACGTTTTTCGTCGTGAAAATAAGCAAAAATGAAGGAAATTAATTTTTTTGCTGGCGAATGGTAGATTATTTAAAAAAAAAACGCGTCCACAGTATTGTGCATCGTGTGATTGCACATTGACTCAATTTTATTTTTTCAAAACTTTTGGATAAGAAATATTTGAGTTATTGGCACCAGTCTGAAAAAAACTCGGGAACAATCACTTAAATAGTAGCTACGTCCATATCCCGCGTGTTCTCCAACGGGAAAAATTTAATATTTAAGTTGCAAAATGGTGCTATTTAAGAAGTTTTTAAACAAAAAAAAATTAAATACCTATTAAAAATGTTGTAATATTTTAAGGATAAATTGCAGGTCTATTGAGGGGGAAGCAGGCCACCTACCCTCCCCCTTTTTTGGATGAACCACTGAGCGTGTCATCTGTGTCGTCCGGCAACTGGGCAGTGACGTCACGTCTATTTCCTGCAGCGTGGGCGAGCACTCCTAGCTGGGCAGTGACACAGCTGCCAGCAGGCTGTGTGTCATCTCAGCAGACGTCACTGCGAGATATGACGTCACTAACCAGTCAAATGTACGTCACTGTCTGTGCCACCTCCCCCCGCCCACCCCCAACCAAACCCAGACCATGAGCTGTGAGGCGCGCAGCGATATTGATAAACATAGCACTACTCAACTTTACAGAGGCCATGACCAGAGATGGTGGAATACCGTGGGAATCTTTCCTGCCGGCGTATTCTTTCAAATCAGCATAGCAGCCTGTACCTTGAATGATCTGTAGATGAAAATATTTCAGTGCCTCGTGTGCACATCGTTATTATAAGTTAGCAGCTAAATCGCAAGGTCTGTGCTGTAGCGATATGTAAATAGAATTTGAGGTATAATCACATATTTAACAATTTTCTTCTCAGAATTCCAAAAAAAGTGAAAAATAATAAAATTCAATATGGCGACTGAAACCGAGCCTTAACTACTGGCTCAGCTATCTCTACAATCCGTCAAATAAGTGAAGAACCAATTGCGAACGTGATTCGAACGAAAAGTTGTTTTGAATCTAGCTTGTGCCCAAAAGAAAACATGAAATTTTCAGGTCCCTAATAATTAGTGAAAATCATAATTTTTTTTTGTTAAAAAAAAAAAAAAACTAAACCACACAATTAAAAACTATTTTCAAAAACGCTAAGACACTATTAACGCTATCAGTAAGGATGGTGAGATATCGCAACTATTACTTGTGTCAACATACACTTGAAAACGCTGTACTTTCTTGCAGCAAACATGACTGGATGTAGATCGTTCGACATGACATCGCTGTCTACGGACGAATCACGTGTGTCGTATCTTACACTAGAATATTTTTGCATTGGCTCTGTCAAATAAGGTAACGGTTTCATGTTCAGACAAAAGTTAGTAGCATAAACAAAGCTTCGGACATGCAAAACGTATGTTGGAACCTAGCAGAGAGTCACGTTTTCTCTCAGTGAATCACCATTTCTAGAGTTGATGGTATATCGCCGGAAAACTTGGCTGTTTGCTGGGTCTCAACGTACGTTCAGTATACCAGAAGATTACTGGCTTTAGGAGCTGTTACTCTATTTGACTTAGCCAATAAGAATCCCGATATAGTAATATTTAATGCCTGTTATTGGTCTACAGACAACCATGTTGTGTCACACGTACATCAGCCAATCGTATATGGTGCAAGAAACTAGAACGTTTTCAAGAGTACGTTGGCACAAAACATTTTCACGATATACCATCACTTCTAACCATGGTTAGTTATCTGCTTTCTTTAAGACAAAGAAATAAAATATATAAAAATAAGAGATAATGGAATACTATTTTTAATTTATCTTCAGCAATCCCACAAGCCAAATTAATAAAAGGCTTGCATTGACGTTATTTTTAAACCCTCGTATTTTACGACATGCCACGGGAAATTTTATAAAAATAAATCACAACCAAAAGTTATATAAAAAGTAATGTCGATCCAAAATGGTGATGAATGTCCCGCATAAAGAGGGCGAGGCACATTAATAAATGCTAGACTTAAACTGGAATCTCCAGTATTTTGTAAGCCTGTCTAACTTTATTGAGATTTAGGACTAGGTCGCATCAAGAGGAATCGACAATGGCCTGTGCTAAGGAACTACAATAGCATTCGTCTATAGCGACTTCGTGGAATCCATGGAAAACCGAAATAAGAATGGCCGTAACCGGGTATCGAACCCGGGTCCTCACGAACACGAATCCAACGTGCTAACAATTGCGCATCTTCGCTTGGTCAATGTAGAAAAACTAATAAATGTCAATCATAGAAAATATTTTTCAGTTATTTGTTGTTTTGTTTATTGCATGGCTCAGTGGTTGTTAAGGCCTGGACACCTTAAATTGAACCGATTACGCATGATTACAGTAAATTCTAAACCTCTCATATTTAACTACATAAATTAATACAATTAAATGTATACGTGTAAACGTCAAATACACGTTCGTGCCCAGATAAACATACTGTTACAAGTTTGAAGAACACAAACTTTATATGTGGGCAATTCCCATGAGTTCTTTGGGATAGAGGTCTATAATTATAAATAAAAGAGTTATATTAAGTACTGGATTTAATAGCTCACAAAGCTATGAAATACACAAAACAGTAATCAACTAGAACTCTCACAACACAATTAGTTATGCACACAATTACTCCTGTGTCA
>PNEQ01005648.1:0-22469 GCA_003012365.1 Medauroidea extradentata
ACTACACACGTCCGGTAAGCCGGGCGCCCTACCCTTAGGTTGCTTCTCGCTTACTTTCCTCTACAGTCAGTGCTTACAAAACATCTCGAGATCCTATCAGACCTATGCTGACGTCAGAAAACACATGTAAACATCCTTGAAAGTTACGGAAATTAAGTTTATGGTTACGTTTATGTTTATGCCCACCTGAAGCTACAATACACAACAACCCAACAAATTTGGAAAATAAAATAGGGTTGGTAGGCCAAGTACCTTACACCATATTTCCCGGCATATAAGACGACTATTTTTACATATTTTTGGTCTTCAAAAATTGCTACTCGTCTTATATGAAGGTGCAAAAATTTTTGGTAACCTAAAAATCGTTTGAAAACTAAGCTGTAAGTTATGGAGTTGTATGATGTTTCGAGGAATTGCGTTTTTCGTCACAATACAAAACGAGTGCCTCGTTTTTTTAAATAAAATTTACGGTACGAAATTTTGATGAGCGTCATTCATAATAAAGGACACTTCCTCGCAGCGAAGTGGCGATCGATGCAGCTGGAGCGCGTGCCGAGATACTTTTGTCTCGCCAGCCTACAAGTCGCTGGCGGAGAAAACGAGGATCTAGGTCCGCATGCTTACATCCTTTGTCTCGCAAGCGCACAACTCTAGGGCGGAAAAAACCAGAATCTAGGTACCGTCTAGTGCTAGGCTGGCTGGCGACAGCGCACAGGAATGCAACGACCTTGCAAACAGCTGTTGTGGCCCGGCGCTGCCATGTAGTGCGCGGAGTGCCTCAGTCCTGTGTTGCCAAGCCGCGCACACCTGCCGGCAACTGATGATGTCGCTGTGCATTTTCTTGGCTCTTGGGCGCGCGGAAAGCAGTAGTAACCAATGTTATTAGTTTATTTGTCTACTATGATGTTTATATGACGGTAATAAATGCATTGAAAATATTTAAACTGCATTTTTAATGTTTCTGGCAAAGGAGAAAAATATTTTTCTGTCGGGAATTTCAAAATTAGTAATTTACTTTTTTTTTTCAAGATTTTGTACTTTCAAAACCATGACTCTTCTTGTATGCGGGGTCGTCCTATATGCCGACAAATACGGTACATTGTTTTGTTTACCCACTTGCTGCTTGCTCACTTCAGCTACGAGCACGTAGGACATGGTCTTCAGAGTACGCGTGTACTGTGTGCAGATATACACAATTCCGGGCTTGCATCATTATGTCTACCTCCAGGTATTATTTTATGTATGTTACACCGAGTAAACGTAAAATCATGTTTGGACTGCTTGGGATTTGAACCTGCGTTCGTAATAAGATAAGACAGTGAAAATAAGGTATCTGTGTACTGCTAGAGGTGAGTTACTTTATGATATGTTGCCACATTATGCATGTAAATTGTCATTAGGCTACATAAACTTTTCAGTGGCATAGCCAGGATTTGTGTATGGGAAGGCAACATGGTTATCTGGGAATATTATGAAGTAATACTTGCCACTTCCTAAAAAGGGAGTCCAGAGGTTCTCCACCAGGGAATATTTGGATTTATAGATGTAAAATAGTGTGATTTTTGCAGTTTTTGTGACAAAAACATTGAACATCCTACTGGTAAATATGAAATAAATTTTGTTATAAATTTTTAACTCCCCTCCCCCCTACCCTTTCGAACGCTATGTTGTGCGCGTAAAATGTTTTACAACATTTAGCCACTAACATTTTCTTCTCTAATTTTAGCCCTGTATTCTCGCTCATGGTGGGCATATTATACGGTGGTTTTTGGACATTCTGTACATATGACTGTAAATGTGCCAAAATTTCTTAAAAAATTTCTTCGGACATGTGTAAATTCTAGAAAATTATAATTTTATTTTCCCTTAGATAAGCAAACAGATGATGAATATCAACTAAAAATTTTTTATTAAAATTACATCATGAAGCCTTATCTGACAAGCTACTCATAATTGTACGACACTGTACTGTAGCACGTACTGACTGACCATGATACCGGATAGCGAGGTGGTTGTGAGGGGCAAGTGGGATGGGGGCTACACCGTATGCTCGCACATACTGAGTGACCAGGGGCACATTTTTTGAAACTGTCTGTATAATTTCGTTATAGTAATTTTTGACACGTTAGCAATTAACGGAATTTTGAAAAAACATTCTATTGAAACGACCATAGTTGCTATCGAGTGAAGAGAATTCGATTCCGTTAGTAAGACGTTGCTTCATTGTATTCTGTGTGACGTCACTACTGAGCTGCAACAGTGGGTAGTGTGATTAACTCAAAAATGTAAATGTTTGAACAAATATGGTGATGTGGTATTTGAATATTTAACATTTTATTTAACTTAAGAGCTATGAATCAAGTACAGAATACGTTGCTGATATTTATTAACTGAAGTGAGATGCATAGTAAAATAATAATATTTTTTTACTTTGCAAAAATGTATTAATACTTTATACGTACAAATTAAATTGTAGATTTTATAATTATATTGCTCTAATTTTTAATTTGTTACAAGATTACAATTATAGCTTGGCTTTTCCGAATGTGTAACATATGGCTCCAGAAAACGACGTTTTCTTAAATTCTATATTTGCAGTTAAAGAACAATGCTAGAAAACATTCATAAAAAAAATTATAGTCCATTTTATAGCACCTTCCACATGTTGATTTTACTGTATATGTCACCTTTGTAAAAATAATGTTTAACATATAATTAGTTTATCTTTCCTTTTACGAATTTCCCAACAATGCATATACTGTTTTCGACGCAACAAATGATTGTAGACTAGCCCTTGAATACATGATTAAATATGAAACCACAACGAAGCATACATTTCCTTGTTTCAACAATCACGAAACATTAAACAAGACCAATACCTATATCGGAATTGACATTTCGCCACCTACTCGGCAGGCATATTTATTTCCATACTTCGGGTCTAGATTCCGGTAATAATTCTGCTTTTTGACAGTTTAAAAAATTGAGCCCAGGATGCCGGGTAGAATAGTTGTTATGAGGGAAATAGAGGAGGGTGGGTACGCTCGCAGCGGCGCTCTGCCGCGCTCCAGTGTGCGGGCTCTCCCTGTTGGCATGCCGCGCTGCACTGTGCCTAAATGTGCGGGCACCTTTAAAGTTCTAGGGTTATTATGTGACCTAATGTCACCATCTTGAAAAAATCATGGCCAAAACAAGTATCGTAAGTTTTTTGTGGTCAACCCTTGGAAAGGAAGAATGGAATGAATTGAGAGAAAATGGAATTTACATTTTTCCTATTGCTTAGGTAATACTGTAGTGTCAACCTGTTTTTTAACACCCTATTTAAGGAGCGTTGGGTAACAGTAGGATTATGGAAATGGTGGCTAAATTGAACTTCAATGGACAATGTTGTGCAGGAGTGATGGTAAACACTTAACAACTTCAATGCACATTACACCTATGGCTTATTATGAATGTGAATGTTATATTTTTAACTATAAAAATGGATTTGGTATTCATTACATTAAACTTGTATGTGGTGCAAAGTTCCTGCTACTCTGAAACTGAACAAAAATAATATTTCTTTTGTAAGACTCCTACACGTGTCGGGGGCAAATTAAATTGTCTGACTTATTTCTATTCTTACTTTAGCCATTAAAAATTTGTGCTAGTAGTAATGCATCATTTACATACTACAATATCTAATTAGTTTTTTTTTTTATTTCATGTAAAATTAATTCCTTATTTCCTTACTTTAAAAAGTTTGTAGTTATTTGCAGGATGGAAACTATGTTTTCACTCATTCTTACACCACTGTTTACCATTTTGAAATGAAGTAGCAACGTGTATGAATGAAGTAGTGTTGTTATAAGGCTAAATTGTGCAAATTTTCAATATAAAGTAGATCTAATATGTAGTGGCTTACTTAGTGCATGGTTTAAGATAAATTTTATCTCTGCATTTTGTGTTGCTCTATTTGAAGTAACCTGTAAATGCTTGAACTTTTTGGTAGGGCAACAAATGCTGAACAAGAGTTTGGGGTGGTTTTCCGGCACTAATTTTAAAATTGAATGTACAGAGCTATGCATGTTAGTATTTGATGTTAAAAATACAGTACATATTGTAGTTTATATCCCTGTTGCTACAAAATATATCCAGTGTGAACTAAACATTATCCTAAGTAATAAAAATTGTTTTTAACCCCCTACGCAAAAAGAGAGGTGTTATAAGTTTGACGTGTCTGTCTGTGGCATCATAGCTCCTAAACGAATGGACCGATTTTGATGCTTTTTTTTTTTTGAAAGCTGACTTGGTTGAGTATGTTCTTAGGTATGATTCAAGGATATCTGTTCAGCCGTTTAAGGATCATTATCTCTTTTGTAGTTTTTATTAATATATAAAAAAAAAGTGAATGTGAGCAGTTGTACAGGTCTGATCAATTTGAAATTTAATATCCTGTGAGTCGGTTTTTTTTTTAAATACTTAACATTTACCTTGATTGTTCCATATTGTGTGTTTTAATAGTTACCATGCATTTAAGTTTCTAAATATATAGTAAAGTATTTTTTAGTGTCATCAATAAATTGTGCATGTTTTGCATGTGCTGTGTTGCTGAGACCCTTTGAATTACAACTTTAGGTATTTTATAGTAAGACTTTTGTTGTTAAAGTACTCAATAATAAAATGCAGTATTTCATTTCAGTTTGACAAGCATGGTAAATAGCAATGTACCTACATACTTCAACATGCAGAGTTTATGTTTTGAGGTATTGTTAACTGTCCTCCCCCTACCATCCCATCACCTCAGTTTCTTTGTGAGCCCAAATGGATCAGGGGATATGGAACAAGTTATAGACCTATAATAAGTAAATACACACAGACATTATTGTGTTAACAGCTACAAATCCATTCAAAGGAAAAAAAACTAGCACTACCTTTAAGTAAGTAAAAAAAAAATTGTATGATTGATGCATATTGTATTAAATATCTTTTAAAAAATAAAAAATACAGGAAGTTGTAAGACTGACTTTCTGCTCTTTGCTTGCATATTTGTAATAAATCTGTTCATGATCAAAATGCCATTCAATTGTTAATTTATTTATACCATATTTACTTGAATGGAAGATGACACTGAATTTAAGATGACCCTCTTAAAACTAAAAGTTCCTTGTGGAAACATTTTTATCCTAAATTTAAGACTACCGCTGAGCATACTGAAGGTCACTTGTTGGATATTATATATAATGGTTAGAAGTGCATTTGGATATTTTTTATTTATTTTATGATATATTCTTTTCAGTTCATTGTGCAATCAAAAACTTGTTTGGTAATAGGCCATTCATGATAATATGAGCACTTGGACATTCATTCATAGTTAGATCTATTTTGATCTTATTGGTGTATTTACACAGAATGTAAATATAAACATTGTAGTGTACGGTATATACTTGTGTATAGTGCGCCCTCATGTATAGTGTGCACCACAATTTTTTTGCAACAAGTTCCAGGGGAAAAAATTTAAGTGCTTTGCTAGCATGTAAAAAAATTCATGGGAGTAAGAGACCATGTAGCAGCGTGAGGAGGTGCTATGGAGGATAGGTCGGGGGGGGGGGAAGGAAGGGACCATGGCTAACAAAAAAATGAGAGAGAAAAGATAACAGGGGAGAGGATGGAAGAGAGCCTGAAGAGTGGGGAGGGGGCAGTTGTGGCTTGCCTCACCCTTGTCCGCAATCCGTAAATAGCCTGCCTAGGTCGTTTGCTGCGTGCAGCCTGCTCACGCATGTGTGTGTTTGTGTATGTGCACACTACACAACAGTCCCTCCTCACCACTCTTGCTGTGCTATGTGTTTTGCCGCTTCCAGTATGTCCCAATCTCCCTTTCCTCATCGAGATAAAATGCCATGACATCAGAGCAAGCTTGCCTTTTTTATTTACAGTCCAGAGCTGAGAAGAAAGAAAGGCTCAGGAATGCAGCAAGGGGAGGCTAAAAGCAGGCGGCTGTGCGGCCCCAACCACCACCCTGCCCTGCCTTTACTATCCTAGGAGGAAAAAAAAGAATAGTGTCATACTTTTATAGTTTTCTTTCTTTCCCCATGGAATATTGCTGATCACGACACATCAAAATTAACTTCTCATATTGCTTCTGCCCGCCATCCACAAACTTTTGTTTCTGCCACGTCAAAAAAAAATAGGGTTTTTGCAGCGGCAGTTAAATCAGTGTTGGGAGGAGGAGATGGGGAGAGAGAGAAAAAGAAAAGGAAGAGGAGTATTGATGGAGGAACCAGGCAGTGGGAATATTCTCTCTCCCTCTCTCCCCCCTCCCACTCTTGACACCTGCCAGTTTACGACTACAACTCTGGCTTTATCCTCTCCCCCTCCTTCAGGCCTCAACCTTTTTTCAACGTATTTTTTTTTCTATTTTCTGTGTATAGTGTGCACCCCTGAATTTTTATCAGTAGTTTTGGAATAAAAGTGTGCACTATACACTAGTAAATACGGTATATTATATTTAATTTGTTGTGTTTTTACTGCTATCCTGCGGAAAGATAAAAGTTAACCGGAAATATATCTGAGGAAGGGTGTCCAAGTGCTCACTTTATTGTGAATGGCCTATAAAATCAACACGTCAGCTTGGTGACATGCCATAGATTGAAGATGTATAGGTGGATCTTTGTCTTGGAAGCAAAAAAAGGCTCACTTGTAGCAATATGAGGATATGATTAATAAGACAGTAAAGCTGCTATGTTTCTGCATTTACAATATTTTACGTATATTTATTGTCATGTGCCTCAGCATATAGGTAGGGGGAGATGGGATGTGCTTATTTGGCTATTAGTTTTATCTCTCCAACGACTGCATCCTCGCCCACAGTAATCCACATGCACTTGTATAGCAAAAAGATGTTAGTAGATGGGAACTGCTTACATTTAAATAAGAGTTGTGGATCTTTATTAAGATTTTTTCGTAAGGTTGCTCAACTTTCCCTCTTCGCACTCCATACCGGCACAATGGAGCCAAAACTTCCACTTCTCTTTGCCTTTCTGTGTCATCCAGAGACATCATATAACCACACCATGAGTGTCTGGACTCTTCAAGGTGCAGCTCCTCTGTAGTCATGCAGGCCAGACTTTTGTGTATTTTGTTTATGCCCTGCTCATATTTTCAGAACTACGGCCATTTTAGTTTCGGGATTGAGAATGGTCATGTAAATAGGATCCAAATTGATTTGAGTCTCAAGGTTGTTCCAGCTAAAATTGGGATCGAATCGGATTGAGTTCAATTTGAAATGACATTTAAACACAGATCGTACTGAAAGTGTATCGGGATGAAATTCACACACTCTGTTGGCATCTGTTTACAAATAATAGTCCTAATAATGTCGCATGTACCGGTAAACAGAAATATTTGGACAACGGAAGAGGTATTCACGCTTATGAAATATTCAAGGAAAAAGAAATTTGTCATCTGTTGATGGTAAACGGACGAAAAGTGCTGTTTCTCTTATACGCTCCATTCATTCTTGCTCCTATTTTTGCATTAAATTAGTGTCTAGATTATTAGTCTGATATTTTCTCCAACATAAACAGAAAACAATATGTATTTACTGTTAATTTATTACATTACTACCAACTCACTTGCTGCAACGAAATATTTACCACCACACATTTCAACTAGCAGATCCAAATCAATTTCAGTTCAAATTGACATTTTGCATGTAAACTGGTATTGACTCAATACTGATTCAATCCTTGATTCGATTTAAATCCCACATGGAAACGTAGTAATTATACTACCTAGTAAGCTGACTTGACTTTTGTCAGCTTACTATAATACTATGTTCATATTTTCAAATTGGTACCCATGTTTATATTTTAGCATAATATGGCCTACCTAAGGAAATATTTTTCCAAATGCACATATAGTATATGCAAAGCTGACTTGACTTTCATGTACTTTGTTGATACTGTGTTCATATTTTCATAGTTGCTGCCTTTTTTATAGCTTTAGTATAGTATTCTATATTAGTTAAATAATATACTGATTTTTATTAATCTTGGTACGCATACAGTGCTTCATGTATGTTAACTTGACTTTTGTGTAGTAGTGTTTTTTTTTACATCTGGGAAATATTATTCCAATTTTTATTGATCTTGGTACACACAATACTGCATTGTAAGTTGACGTGACATTTGTGTGGTTCGTCCATCCTATGTTCATATTTTCAAAATGGCTGTAATTTTTCTTGTTTTATAGCATAATGTGATATCAGGAAATATTTTGCCAATATTCATCAAACTTAGTAGACAAGTAAGCGGACTTGGCTTTCGTGTGTTTCATTTATCCTCTGTTCATATTTTCGTAACTGTAGACATTTTTATATTTATAGTAAATTGACTTGACTTTTTTGCATTTCACTCATCCTACGTACATATTTTCAAAATGGCCATGATTTTTCTATTGTTTGCATAGTATGACATATTTGAGGGAAAATTTTTTCTGGATTTCATTGAACTCTGTGCCTACTTTTAAGTAAGCTGCCTTAACTTTTATGTATTTTGATTTTTGTGTTTAATATTTTCAAACTGTCGGGTATTTTAACATTTTTCTGAACACAAAATATCAGAAGAATCATTTTTCAGAATTTCATCAAAACAAGTATACACATAGTTCTTATAAAAGTGACTTCACGTTAATGTTTTTTGTTCATATCATGTTCTTATTTTCAAAATGGAGGATGTTTCAACATATTTTCATCACACGAGAAAAATCAAAGAACCATTTTTCAGAACTACTTCATACTCTGTACACATAAAGTACTTATCCAGGTGACTTTGCTTTTTTACCTTTCTATTCATGACCATTTTTTATTCTAAATGTCGGCTATTTGAACATACAGCATTGTGACTGCACGAGATATGTAAGGGACAATTTTTTAGAATTTCATTAAAGTTAATACTCCTGTAGTACTTAGTAATATGACGTGTAGTGGCACGTGACCCCATCTTTTTAAATATATTATAGTTTCAATTTGTTCAATTTGAATTAATCATTAATAAAAAAATTTGTGATAGTTTTTTTTGAAACTGTAATTGCATTTTTCAAGTTAATCATATGTGAGGTGTGTTAAGGATTGATACTGCAGGATCCAAGATAATTGAAGACGTAAATCACAAAATTAAAATTTAAAATTTTATGCATTTTAATTTACCCTCTGATGATAGTTTAAAATCAGTCGTTTTTGTGATTTGTTTTATGTATTTTGTATTGCGATATGGCTCATTTTACTCAGAATGAAATTTCAAGCATCTTTTCTAAATAACATTTTGCTGTATTGACTCGTTTGTGATTTTTTAAATATCCTTTTGGCTATGAGCAAGTTTTCTCTTGGATGTGAATTACTGGCAGGTCAGAGTTCAGGCTCCGGAACACGTGTTTGGAGGGCGTGCAGTCATATAGCCTGCGGGCTGATTAAATATCATCACATGCGTTTGGCACAGACACAGTGCAACACAAGGAAATTTAAATATATAAAAAACACGAGGGATGGACCCTATTTTGGCTTGACACAACCGTCTCCTTTCTTCAAATTACAGAAACCAATCTGTTAATTTGTAACATCATTCTCACTGACACTGGGGTGTAAGTTTTTCTGTATGCCAACCTGTGATCTGACATACAAATATAGCTTCCACATGACGGTGAACAATTTTTCTTGCTAAAAGTAATGTTTTGATTGTATTTTTTGTAACCTTAAATTGTGTAGCCTTCCTGTGCATATACAAGGCTGTAAGAAGTGTTGGTTCGTATTACGCTATAAGGGAAAATAGTACCAAATTTTTCGTTACAAATGTGAATGTCTTAGTTGTTTTGAAGTATGAAAACAAATTTTCATAAAAGTTGTGGTTCTATCTTTCAGTGTAATGAATACGTGTATTAATTTTTGTTGAATGACAATGTTCTTAAATAATTAAGTGCTTCATTTACGGAATGCAGCATTTTTGTAATGTGGTAGAATACATCATGGTTGTTTTTGCCAAAATATCATCTGCATCCAGTTTTTAGGTACGTAATTTATATCGCAAACTGAAAATAGAGGGCCTCAAGTGATTGACTTATGATGTGATCAGAGCAAACATTTTGTATACATTTTATATTTGTATTGGTATTAATTTGAGTACACTGCTTAATAGAACATACACACGGCTTTTGTCTTTCAGCGAGTCTTAAATCTAATTGTGATACTGATACGTTTATTATTTCTAAATAATTCAGTGCTAATATGCAGTGAATACATATGGCTTTCGTACAAGTACTGCACAGTAAATATAATTTGATCTAGATGATTGCCATGTCAATATTTACTGAAGTAGGCTTAGGTGTGATTTATATGGCCAGCAAACATTATTAATATAAACAGTGTAACACCCGTTTCACAAAAGATTTAAACTGAAATTTCAGTTCTCCCATTTTATGAAATACAGAGAACCCCAACAGAATCACTCTTAAATGACGCACGTGTAATGTGGAAACTAAACAAGTCAGCGAGAAAGATGACGTGATATTGAAATATCCCACCCAAGCAAGGATAATAAAGAGGTAATTTCACATTGTTGTCATAATTAAGCAAAGCAGGTACTTGCAAAACATTTTTGCTATTTGTTTATGTTATAATTTGCGTAAATGGTTTAAGGATACAAATAATCTTGTCAGTTGCACAACTCTATATTTCTTTTCATGTGCTACAGAAAATTGGCCTCAAAATGTATTTCCAAAAAGGTTAATGAATCCTTGTAGATATTTAATTGCATCTTTAGTAAAAGACATTTCAGTTTCATACATTTACTCCAGTTCGTACTATCAAAAGTTAAAACATAGGCATGAAAATGTACATAATTTAACATCCATAGACCACAGAGCACAGACAAAGGTATCCAACTTTTATGTTTATTTACTTTACACACACAAAATTTGACCAGTAGGCCTACACATGTGCGAATTGCGTAGATGGACCTGCTGGTCAGGGGTGTCAGGATGCGAGTGTGGAGCAGTGCCAGAACGGACAGGGAAACGAGAGATCTCAAAGTGAACCAGCTGCATCATCCAGCACAATTTCCACAAATGTGAAAATCCGGGGCCTGACCCCGCAGGGAATTGAACCCGTAAAGGCTTGGTGGGAAGCAAGTGCACTAGCCACTGTGCCAACCATGGCCCCAAATAGAATAATGTTATAAGTAATAAAATTTTTGCAAATTGTTAAAAAAAATCACCTATTTGTTTTTCTGTTGTAGCAGTAATAACAAAAATGTATGGACACAGTAAAAGAGAAGGGAAGAGATTTTGGTCAGTATTTAACATTTAGGTCTTTAGTGCTAATGAGGGATGGCATATCGTGAGTTTGGAACAGTGCCGGAATGAGGGGTGGGGGAAACAGGAGAGCTCCATGAAAACCTGCTGACCAGCGGCAGCGTAAGGCACAATTCCCACATACGAAAATCGAGGGGACCACCCCACTGGGAATCAAATCCGGATTGCCTTGGTGGGAGGCTATTGTTCTTAGCCACTGTGCCAACTGCAGCTCTCGGACACAGTAAAAAATGTTATTCCATAGCTTCGCTTCATAAATTTGTATATTTCTGTACCTTGGAGGCATAAGACACTATGTCACAAAAACCATATTTTTCAGGAGAGCAGTTTGACGAGTATGATTCACTAGTGAATTCAGCTATTTAATACCCAAAAGAAAAGGAGGGTTTTTGACAACACAGAAGTTTGTGTTGTATGCCACTAGAAAGTACTTTAACTGTGGTAATGTTTATGGTAAAAAGTGCATTTTGGTAAAAATTGGACATAGTGTCTTATGCCGCCGAGGTACGGATTTAATTTTGAAGTAGATGGTGGAAATAATTAAATAATTTTTAAAATAGCAAAAAATACTTTATTTATTTGCAGTGTAGCAGAACTAAGAAAATGTTTTTACACTGTAAGAAATGCTATTGCATAGCTTAGTTACATTTTAAAATTTGTAGAAGTAATTGAAATAATTAAATATTTTTGAAAATTACAGAAACTAGTTAAAAATTTTTTGCAATGTAGCAATAAAATCAAAAGTGTTAATTAATCAGTAAAGAATTGATATTGCATAGCCTAGTATTATTTTATAATAAATGTAAATTTGAAATTGGTTGACGTAAGAAAATATTTTTAAAAATTGAAAATTAATATTATAAATTTTTTTACAGTTTAGAAATAGTTACAAAAATGTTAGGACACAGTAGAAAATGTTATTGCATAGCAAACTTACATTTTGAGAATTGTTATATTCTTTGTTCACTCTAAGTTGTGTTTTAGGAATGAACAAAACAAATTATAAACAAACATATTCATTGGCTGCTGACTGCGTGCACTGTGATCTTGCATAAGAAATAGATCTTTGTTATCTGTCAGTGGCTACTGCGAATTGTTTTTCTGTGTATCCATTTTCCGTTCCAGTTCATCCGAACCAAAATTCCTTCATCTCTTTCGTTCCGTCCTCGTGTCGGTTTATGTTTACATCGCTTGCGGATTAGGTTATGTGATGCTGGACATGAACAGTGAAAATGTCTTGCATGGTTTTCGAAACGTGGATACGTATATGTATTCATTACTTAACAAACTGTGGTGATGTTTATTATGCAAGAATTAAAATCTCGCATAACATTCTTTACAAAAAAAAAAGAATATGTGTCGTGAATTATCGACATATTGTTTGGTGATTTATAAAATGTAAGTTCTCCAAAACGAAGTACGTACAAAATAATCCAGGAGGACTTTACAGCAAGTTTAATCACTCATTGTGTTGACAACTTTTTTTCTGCATATACTACCAAATTTTTGTTACGTTAGTACCGGAATATTTGAATATGATCATTAGTCATGGCTTGATAATTACAATTAAATCTTGAAATATACTGTGATTACAGATGATGTCAATATTTTTATCAAGCTTTTATGTAATTTTCGTTTCCTTGTCGGTTGGAAATAGTACGTCGGTGCGCTGCACAAATTGAGCCAATTAGAATCTAGCGAAGTGCAATGATATACATTATTTGTTTACTTCAGAACTCAACTTATAGTAAACGGAGAATAGTTAAATTTAAAAAGAAAAATTTTGTAGCTTATACATGTGTCTGAATGCATGCACATACCCCCACCCCATATAATGTTAACTAATCTAATCCACCAGAACCTATCCTAACAAATTTTTTTTATGTAGGACTTCTTATAACCAAAATAGAAATATTTTTCATCAATAAATTATAGCTCTAAAAATCAATAGTTTGGCCGGTATACGAAGAGTAGCTATTCTTAATATGTAGTTACAAAAAAATTTCACGCTATACGGTCACACGAAACCTAGATGTAAACTCCCTAGCCAAAGAATTGAAGTCCCCTTGAATTGCTTCGTTGTTCACATCTAAATTTTTTTTTCTTTTTAAGTACATAACCGTATAAAGTAGGTAATATAAACTTATATAGCTTGCATTAAGTAGCCCTACCATTTCAGTGAAAAAGACTCTCCTTTAGTAAATTATTATTTTGTTGAAACAAACTGATAACAACGAAAACAAGGTAAGCACGTAATTTTTTAAAGGAAAAGTCTATATTTGCATCAGAATTTCTTTCAAATATGTAGTTGCATTTTACGTCATAATAACACTATTGCTAACATTTGTTTTTTATCACATATTCCTTTATTTAAAAAAGTTTGTCATTTGGTTACTTTTTTATGTTATTAGGCTATTTTCAACATTATATAGGCCTCTCTGTTGAAACAAAAACAGTAAAGTTGGGTTTAACCAATCTCATTTATCTTTAACTCACCAGAACAATGGTGGAAATTATTGCGACTTACAGCAAGATTTATATCTTAATGAAAGCTTAACGAAAAATGTATTCTTTGTTGGTGAATTCGGCCCGTAGTTTTCATACAACACATGTTCATTTTTTTTTATAAGTACAGTATTTTTTTTTTTACTGAATATGTAATCACTGAAGTGGTTTTCTGTATGTTTTTTTTCCTTTGCAAGCATTTTAATAATAACCTTATGATTGTCCCCAGGGATGCTGCAGAGTCTGGACCAGCAGCAAAGGGAAATTTATAATGTACAATATGGAGCTCAAATCAAGAGGAAGGGTTTGAAGTAAGATGCTTTTAATATTGTAAATAATTTTTGTAAAAAATTAATAATTTAAAAAATATTGTTATTTTTTTTGTATTGTTCCATAATTTGTATCCTGTGCTTTAATTACTGATACAATACGATCCTTTAATATGTAGTGAACACTGTAATAGTGGTAACACTGTTATAGCCAGATCTTTTCAAGAAACCAATTGAGTAGTAATAGATTACGGGACAGTGTAGCAGTGGCTAAAGTAACTGAATGTCATATTTGTGTGGTCCGGCCAGGTTTTTAATTCATAACACAATCAATAATCAATAAGCATACATATCTGTACTAGATGGTCATTGTGAAGAGCACATGTCAACCTGCTTCCATAGACTAATGTTTAATTAATGGTTTTTTCCTGTTAAACATGTTTAAACAAATTTTTATGATTTTGGGGGGGGGGGGGGTCAAAATATCCCCAATCTTGCAACAGTGAAGACACAGGTAGAGTTAGGATTAACTCTGGAACCATATCATCTCGCTAAAATGGGACTCTACTGTACTCGTAGTGGGGTTGTGTGGTATGTTTGAACCTTGCTACAAGTACGTATTTGTCTGTATTGTACTGTAAGTCCAAGCTTAAAGATGTTTATTTTATATAGACCGTCCCAACCTAAGATTGCAGCACAGGGCTTGTGGCACGCGCTGTTACCAGAACGCTGTTACATTACAAAGTTCAGGAGATGTACAGTCGAGCCTTGCTACTGCGACAAGCCATGATTTCCGAGAAATTTGTTGTAGTTTCCCAACTACCGACTTCTACCTCTTAAAAAAATTTTTTTGTTTAGGTTTGTGGTAAACTGTCACCAGCGTAAATCAGACAATTTTCTGGAATGTAATAATGATTTCGTTAAATAGGCATAATTTTTATGAAGAAGTTAATACCAAACAAGCATATAATAAGTTACAGAGTTTCCAAAAATTTTAACAGTGAGCACAAGCGATGAGTGCCATGGCATGTATAGGCAGCATTGCGTAACAATACGCATGCCTAGATCCTTCCTTATGAAGTACTTGGTGGCAGCTACCATATGGCCAAGGAGTATGTAAAGGTTTATAAGAGATGGCACTGCTAGGTTAAGCAACCATCCTTTTTTACGGCCCACTCTCGTGGTCGTTAACGATTTTGGGTTGCCAACCACGCAGCACAAAACTATTCTGTCGAGGTAAATTTTGTGTTAGCATTCACAGTGACGCAAGAAATTACCATAGTCGTGATAAACTTCTTAAAAATCTAATTGCCTAAAATGTTGTTATACGAGTGTTTTGTAATAATGTATTTTTATCTTTTGTATTCAAAGTTGCATGGTTCTTGATTTGTTTAATGCAATTTTTAAATTGTGTGCACTCATAACCTGCAACTTTTTGATTATACATGAGTAAATCTGATATTTTGATTTTAAGTACTCTTCATATAGAGTACGTAGCAAACAAAAAAATTGCATCTGCAACTTTAAACTAAAAGGTGTAGCTAAAATAAACAGTTTGGTACAATAAAACTTGATGAATCGTAACTATACAAGCGTGCATACGAGTGATGTTAGTAATGTGGCAGCATACCCTTACACAATGGACCCCTCAAGTGAATTTCAATGAGAACATCCATACTACGTGCATATAAAGCTAAATCGATGTGTGTTAAAATTTTTAAATTTAAAGTCGATTTGAGGTAACTACAGCTACTTAAAGTTTGCACTTTTAAAACGCCCGCGGAAATGTGCAGTGACGTCACAAGCCATAGTACTTACACTCCTAGCCTTGGTAAGATAACCGACTGCTGTCGCACTCCTGCGGAATGCGACTACGCTTGGTCAATAAAAAACTATTTTTAAGTCTGTTACAGTGGTTCATTTGGTTATATGTATGTAGTCAATCATAAAGTGTAACAAATGTTATATTTCAAAGGTATTCGAGTCGGAGGTTTTATGAAAGTTTAGTGTTAACACACATTGTTATATCGCACAATATCAGAGCACTGTAATATGCAATAATACATTCAATAAACATGTTTACTGGTGCAAACCATTACTATATTTAATTATTTAATAACTATATATTTACTTTACAATAGAACCACACCTAGTGTCGGCCACGATGGTGCAATGGTTACTCTCTGGGCTGATATTGGAAAACTTAAGCGAATTCAATAATCTTTCGGGCTAGTGTAATATTGTTTCTCAGATTTTGCATGGACCATCGATTCTTTATCCAAATTTAATAGTGTATCTTGTACAATCAACAGTATTTGTATTTCATCACGGATATTAGGTTCATATACAATACATAAATTTTTACAGCAAAGAATACTTCTGGGCTATTGTGTGGTTTTGGTTTAGCGTACCGCAAAAAAATTGTTATTTATGTTGTATAACAGTGTAGCATAAGCCTACTGCAGTACTATTTACCACTAATGATGTGTTCATTACGTAATATGTAAAGTAACGAGTGATTTAACATGCACAAAATAAATACATTTAGCCTAAATTAAAACTTAACCATATATGACCTATTATTTTAATGTAGGTACACTATCCTACTAGATCACATAAAAAAATAACTTTCACGATTCACATTCAGTTTAAATCGCTGTTTCTTCCGCACAAATATGCCATTTCAGACATTGTATTAATATGGTTGCGGAAATGGAAAATGGATGGTTTAAAAAAAATTAATAAAACATTTTTGTATCAGACGCTTGTAAAACTATCTAATAGAATTATTTAAAAAATACATAACGTACGTGGGATTTGAACCCAAATCCTTACAAATAGCAACCAAGTACCATACCCAGTACGTTACACTTTACCCACTAAGTGGCATGCTAGCTTAATTAAGCCTTTATATGACCAGTGCTGGCCGTTATGGCTTGTGGCGTGGACCAATCAAAATATGTTTTCGGTCGCCTGCTGCTTCCCCGAACTTTGTTTGCTTCCCATTCCTTAACTATAGTGTTTAGAAGAAAAATTCTTTTTGGTATCTTCATATTTCTTCATTGTTAACAATATGGCATACATTTCAACATATTTAAAATTTCATGCAAGGGGTCCATTCTTGGGCGTACCACTACAAAAAATTGTGGAGACAATCAATATACATCAACATTTTTCAAACGGTTTTTACAACAAAACAAAAGGTTCAGTCCATGTACATTCCGGCATTAACACTGTAATATATCGTAATTAACTACAAATATTATTTCTGTTAATATATTACAATATCTTGCAGTGATGTTTATATATTGGTACACACGTAATCGTTTACAGAAAATAAGAGGTGTGTAGTTAATTTAAAATAAAATTCACACACTCTACTGATATTAATTCACTAGATGAATAGTAACTGGCACTTCATAAATAAATAATTACTATCACGCACATTTTAATCATTCTAGCTACTGCTGGCAGAACAAAATATTTCTACCATTTGAGTAGCATCTATCTGAATAAAAAAATTTGGTTGGGGTAAATAGTGATGATTATGAAATTGATTATTCAAAACCAATGTCATGTGGGAACTAGAAAATATGTCTGTCATTTTTACTGTCTGCTAAGAATACATTTAAAGTGGGAGATGGGGATGTTATCAAACAAAAGAGAGTAAGTTAATGTTCTGCCATGATTTAACTTAAGTACCAGCACTCATTTCCACTACTTTTGTGATGGTTATCTTTTAAGCCTAAACAAGAGCAGATATCAAACACTTTGTTTTTCAGTATTTATTTTTTTTTTCCTTTCTTTTCTTCTTCTTCTTTTCTTCTTCTTTCCTCCCCCTCCTCCTCCTCCTCCTCCCCCCAAAAACTAAAACATAAATTTGGAGCAAATTATATTACTAACAAAATTTTCATTAATCAAATACCTAACTGAAGCCAGGTAAATGTTTGGTCATTGAAAAATTAGACAACATAGTAACACCTTGCAAACGAACTGGGTGACATTTTTTTTTTCTCTAATTTAGGATTTAAAAAATAATTTCCTCACAAATACATTTGTTTGTGGGTGTTACGTATTTACTCATGTATAGTGTACACTTTTATTCCAAAATAACAGATAAAAATTTAGGGGTGGGCACTATACGTGTAAAGAAGGAGGTGCTGGGAAAAGGGGGGCAAAGGCAGAGTTGTTGTCGTAAACCGGCGGGTGTCAAGAGTGGGAGGCAGAGAGAGAGAGAGACAGAATGTTTTCACCCTTACTGCCTGGTTCCTCCATCATTACTCCTCTTCCTTTTCTTACCTCCCCCTCTTCTATCATTGTAACTGTTGCAGCTAAAATCCAAATTTTTTTTTTGTTTGACATGGCAGAAACAAATGTTTGTAGGTGGCGGGCACAAGCAATATGAGAAGTTAATTTTGACATGTCTGGTGATCAGCAATCAGCTTTAAAGAAAGAAAGGATGAAAAAAGGTGCCACTCCCAGAAAAGGGGGCTGGCACAGCCCTCTGCATGTAGCAACCCCCAGCCACATTCCTGAGCCTTGATTTCTCTTCAACACTGGCTGGACAATAAAAAAAAAATAAAAAAATGCAAGCTTGCTCTGCTGTCATGGCATGTTATCTCGGTGGGGGGGGGGGGTGTTGTGCAGACACACACACACATACGCAGGAGCTTGCTGCAAGCAGGCAGGCAGCAAGCGAGCTTGGTGGGCTATTTATAGATAGCTGCAGCTGCAGACGAGGAAGAAGCAAGCTAAACCTCTATCCTCTCCCTCCTTACTTCCTAGCCAGTGTGAATGTTATCTTTCCTCTCTCTTTTCTTTGTTAGCCACATTTCCATTCCCCACCCCCATGACCAATCCATCATAGCCTCCCTCGCACTTCTTACACTTTCTCTTACTACCATATTTTTTTTTTTCATGCTAACAAGCACTTAAATTTTTTTCCCCGGGAACTTTTTGCAAAAATCGTGGTGAGCACTATATGAGGACACACTATACACAAGTATACACTGTAAGATTGTTTGCCTTCTTCCTACGAGCATGAATAGTTCGGTTGGAACATCCTGTCTATTCTAAAGATTCCTTAATGTTCAAATAGTGTGTGAAAAATACTTGAATACGATCAACATAATATTTTGCTCCATTTCTCGTAGCCTACCTATATTTTCTCTTATTGTTTTGCTTTCTACAGAAATTAATGTTAACTAAAAATAATGGTTGCACGTACAATTTCATGCAGCAGCTTCAAAAGCAATGCAAATGTTTGGTATCAGTGTGTCACAATCTGTTGGTAAGGAGAGAGTTTAAATCTTACTTCAGCGGTTCCGATTATCTGGGTTAGCGAGCATGAGAGATTTTCCTAAAGGGCAAAGTTTAGGGCGCGATGGTGCCTTTACCTGAAATTTTCTGTGGTGGCAGAATTATTCCGACCGGTATGCTAACTTCACTGCCCGTCTGCATTTTGCAGCTGCTTCAGCTTTATGTCCCTCAATTAATTCCCTTTTCTCCTGGGAAATGTCGATCATTAAATACTCTGTATCTGACATGAGTTATTTAAAATTAATTAGAAATGAAACTGGGAAAATTGGCTTCAACTATTTTATATTGTCTCTCAAGAAATACAATTCACAAATCACTATTATTAACATTTTAACTTGAGAGATTTACAATACTGATCGTCACTGGTTTATACAACAGTGCTCACACTCTTTACTATGTGATTACTACAAAGCCCCATAACTTCTCACAGATTAGCTTCCGCTTCCAGCGGGAGTAGTTACATGCCACGTGGCGGCTAAATTACTCGCGGTAGGGTGCATTCCCTTATTACTGCCCAAATGGCTAGGGCACATTTTAACAGCTCCTCGAACAAGTTTCGGCATGGGAGAAGGTGGGGTCAGGTTTCGGCTTCCTTCTCAGGCAGCAACCCTTTTGAGGACGGGGGGAGGTGGCTAGGCTTTACTCGGGGAGGATTCCCGAGCCCTATACTGGTGATCTGGCCAGGCGAGTGCCCGTCTTATATACACCTGCCAAAACTTTCAACTAGCAGCAGGCACGTGTAGTTGCAATGGCACATATTTGATGCATTTAGTAGGGTAGGTCAGGTCATCCAAAATTCAAGTTTTAAGTTGTTCGAAATGTAACGCAAGTGAAACTACCCCGTTTTGAACGTCCACCTGGCAGTCTCTCGAGCAGGGTAAGCAGCAGTTAGCAGACAAAAATCTCCATTTGGCGTGAAAAAAATGGAAACAGTAGACACCCAAAACCACAACAGGCATTTTCGAAAACTCACACGCTGGAGTAGTGTAGGTTATTTCGGTCATATTACCAGTTTTTGTTGATCACGTAAAGAACTTTAAGAACACCTGTAATGTTTTTCAGGGTAAGTGAGGAGTTGATCAAGATGCCGTTAGTTGAAATTCATCCGGATTAAATTTTGAACACCTTGAATTTGAAATTTTGGCTGACCTACCCGACCCTCATGAATTTTCATAAGCACCTCTAGATAAAACGGCACATTCCACCCACAACCTTGCAATGGCATTTTTACAGTTTAGAAATAGTTACAAAAATGTTAGGACACAGTAGAAAATGTTATTGCATAGCAAACTTACATTTTGAGAATTGTTATATTCTTTGTTCACTCTAAGTTGTGTTTTAGGAATGAACAAAGCAAATTATAAACAAACATATTCATTGGCTGCCGACTGCGTGCACTGTGATCTTGCATAAGAAATAGATCTTTGTTATCTGTCAGTGGCTACTGCGAATTGTTTTTCCGTGTATCCATTTTCCGTTCCAGTTCATCCGAACCAAAATTCCTTCATCTCTTTCGTTCCGTCCTCGAGGCTTCACTGGGTCATGGCGCCCGTGATTGGCAGAGGTTGTATAGTTACAAAAAACAGAGTAAAAAATTCACTCTGATAACTTACTAAACAATTGTAACGGTTGATGTCCGCAAGCTGCCAGCAGTTCATACCTTTACCTACCTTCATACCTTACACACTGGTGGTGGACGTATTTTGCAGAATGCCACATAGCAGTTTGTTGTGTGGTTTTACCCACAAATAAGTTTTCTCCCAATTACATAAATGATATAGAATATACATTACCATGTTCCTTTTTGCCACCATTGAAATGGAGCCGAACATAAGGTTAAAATATAAACGGGCACGAATGAAATGTGTCGCATATTATTTTTTATTTATATCTGCAAGGTGTCCTCTGCGATACCCACCCTTAAACGCATGGTGAATTTCTGTACCCCAACCAAAAACTGTTACATTTAATTCCTACCTGAGTATCAAGTAGTGCCGTTGCAACACAGTGAACCTGGCGTACACGCACCATATTTGCTCCAAGCATGGGCTAAATTCAGTTGTGCACACAGTGTTACTACAATGAAGCCCAGTTATTCAGTAGTAACCGGCCAGTAAGTGTCTTGAACCAGCGAGTGATTAACTGTAAATTCAGCAATTTCAATCAGCTAAACGTGATAGTTTCTGTAACTTGAGATGTGTATGATTCGATGAGATTAGTGTAAATTGAGATATGGGTTGTAAATAATCTGAAGATACTTGTGTAAATTGTGTGCAAACAGACTTTTGTAAATCAATCGGAAAACATTCAGTGATTTGCGTCTTGTGCCTTTGTACTCAGCTTCAATATAATGATCAAATCTATAACAGAGTTGCTTCCTTTAAATGTCTCAACCCGAGAATGTGGACGACAAGCCGCTTAGCAGTAGCAAAGATTTGAGTAACCGAGAGGAAGCAAGAAGGCAGGCAACCCTACTCAGATACACTCAATGCCGTCAGCCGCAATAGGGTTTAAGTAGGGTCGTACTCCCAGCTGTACCTCTCCAGAGCTAAGTTCCTACTCTGTTACAACCAGTAGAAACCTCTTCCCGGTGGAGCTTCGTGGCTATGGTCCCGTTATGTCAAGAGCCACCTGTTCCCATGGAGTGGATGGTCGTCTCGGCATGATGTTTATTTTTGGTCTTCTGCTAGTGCACTCTGGACATTGTGCAACGTACGTGGGGATGTCTCGAGTGCTGCCTCACCAGGCATATCATCTATGGATCTGGCACATCGTCTCGGGGGTTGCAGGATGTCATACTAATTAGTCGTCGTAATACTGGCATATCGAGAGGTGCAGGAGTGTGGTACCCAATGTTTCCCCTCACTGGGAGGGCTTGGCTGCATCCATACGAGAAGCCCTGATCTTCCTTGTAGAGCTTGGACTGGCTGGGGTGGAGTTGGCGAATCTCTGGGTCGCCCTGCTGTTCCTGCATGAAAATCTCTAGGTCATTGGAGAATGTGACTTTCTGGGTTGTTTTTCTCTTTCTCTCTC
>PNEQ01005648.1:22569-33634 GCA_003012365.1 Medauroidea extradentata
TATATATATATATATATATATATATATATATATATATATATATATATATATATATATATATATATATATATATATATATATATATATATATATATATATATATATATATATATCCTTTCTTTCCGGAAACAGGTTCCGGAGGTAGCACATTCTCCCATTGGTGCAGGGTCTGGGTTTCTGCAGTCTGGTCGGATGCTCTGGAAAGTGAACTCCTGCAGTAGCAGTATCCAGCGAACAAGCTTGGTTTTTCGAGTTAGAGGCATTTCAGGGCCTTATTGTCCGTCCCGAAGATAAATGGCTTGTCTTCCAGCAGGTATCGATATTTGTATATCACCCATACGACCCCTAAGCACTCCCGCTCGTGGCCGTCGTATCTGCGCTTGGTAGGATTCAGTTGTGTGCTGACGAAGCCGATGATTCTTTGTTTCTGGTTGGATGTCTCTTGGTATAGAAAGACCCCATGGCCGATCTGGCCGGCATCTGTTTGTAGAATAAGGGCAGTTGTCCGTCGGGGCAATGAAGCATCAGTACGTTAAGAAACTGCTGTTTCAAGCACTTGATGGTGGTTATCTTTTGTATGGCCTCATTGCCAATGCTTCTTCTTGGTGGGAAGCACTTTGTTGAGCAGCTCCATGTACTGGGCAACTTGCGGAGTGAAATCCTGGAGCCAATTACAGAGGCCGATGAGATTCTGGGGCGTCTCAGCATCTTGAATTTGCTAGATCATGCTAGTCTGGGGAAGGTAGCCCTCTGGTGTGATTACATGCCCTATGTAATCAATTATCGTCTTCCCGAAATGGTATTTGCCGAGGCGGTTCGTGGAGGGTTAGTCGCTTGAGCACTTATATATGTAGTTAATGCTGCTTCCAATTGGTTGAGAAGATAATTTTGTCGAGATATGTTATACAGAACTGTCCGATACATCCAGTTAATAGTTCCTTACGGAGTTGAGTAGGACACACTAAATAGTCATCCTTGAAACGTTGACAGGCAGCTGTTGTGAGCAAGTCCTTTACTTCTACACACGGTTGTCACTTACATTATTCCCGCGTTCATCAAGTTGTTTTATCAATGCCTTGCTTCTTGGGTGAGAATGGACATAGAGGCTTAAATATAATGGAAGAGGAGGTTCTTTAGATTTTGTGTGACGCGTATGTTCTGTAGATGATGGTGTCCTCTTGTTATTGAACACTATCAACTGGTAAATTGTAAGACATGTTTTTCTAACTGTAATACTATCTTCTTTTATGTTTGGCTTATATAGCAGCATCAATATAAAATCTTTTAGGTTTACTGGTATTGATTGCTCTTGACAGTTTGGCGCAAAAGAACCTGAGAATTTAGTAACGAATGCATTTCAAATTCCTCTTCGCAGTTCGTTTCGGCATGAAACTAACCAAAATACCGCAGTTCTGTCTCAAAAAAGTTTAACAGGCCGGCAGCCGAAGGTGCGAATACCCCGACGCCATATTGACAACTGACCATCGATAATTGTCACCAAGTCCACCAAAAGCGCTGCATGGATGGCGCTCAATTCAAATATGCGGCCGATCTAGGTTCAAATGTTATAACACAGTTTAAGTTAACACACATTGTTTACAAATCCAAACATCCCGCCCACCAAAATGCACATTTTCAAGTCTATTGAAGGCTCAAAACGATGAACACAGCTATGTTCACACACACTATTTACAAATCACAACATCCCCCCCACCAAAATTCACAGTTACAAGTCTATTGGGACGGCAATGGGCACAACTTGACAATAGGGTGAGTAATGACACTATGCTGAGTCTTCACTTCAGCTACTCGGACCACTGAATTTGGACGTGGAAAAGTCTTCAGAATCCTTCCTAATTTCCAGCAGAGTGGTTTGGGAATCGTGACAGGGGTCCCAATGTCAAAAAATGGCTTGGTGTCAAAGCTCTCAATGTATTGGGGTCATTAGAAACTGCACACAATGGTCGCGAGTTAGGGTTGTCTCAACTTGTGTCATGAAGGTCATACAACTCTTCATACATCAAAATCTGGGAGCCCACACACTTGATCAGAAGAGACTTGACTGATTTGACACCAGCCTCCCACAACCCACCAAAATGTGTAGCTGACGGAGGGTTGAAATGCCATGTAATTTGATCTACTATCGTTTCAGTCAACGAATCATAGGTGTGCTTGTTTGACATAAAGGTCTTCAATTCAGTGAGACGACGGTTGGCACTAACAAAGTTAGTCCCGCAATCGCTATACAGATCTGAGCACCGGCCATGGCGAGAGAGAAATTTGCGAAATGCTGCGAGAAATGCATCTGTGGTGAGGAGATGCCAGCTCTAAGTGAATGGCCTTAGTAGCAAAACATACAAACACATATATGCATCAAGGACCTTAGCCTTCCGTAATCTTAAAGGGCCCGGCATAGTCAACACCCGTTTTAAGGAAGGGTTTTGCTTGTCGAACACGATCCGCTGGGAGAATACCCATTGTTGGTGCCAGGGTTACCGGACAAATCTTGAAACAAAAGACACACTGTTTCAGAATGTGACGGATAATGTTGCGCGCACCCATTATCTAAAACTCTTGTTGTAGGACAGACTGAAGTAATGATGGTCCACAATGTAGCAGGTGATCATGATAATGGTCTATCAGCAGCTCGGTGAGACGGTGGTGCTTGGGTAGCAAAATTGGATGTCTTTGGTCATATGGCGTATCTGAAAGTTGTAGGCGTCCGCCCACCCTTAGAATCCCAGTAGAATCCAAGAATGGAGATGGCTTGCACAGTGGTCCTCTGTATGTTTTCTTACTCTGCAATGCTTCAATATCGGCAGAAAAGGCCTCAAACTGGACAATTCGCACCCATACCATCAACGCTGAATGAAGTTCATGTGTATTGGTTAAGCCGGCAGGAGGCTTTTCAGAGTGCAAGCATTGCACAAATCGCAGACAGTAGACAGTGATTCGCTTGATTTTACTCAAGGAAGAGAATTTGTGTAGTAGTCGTGTCGTGTCGGTAGATGAGTCAATAGCCACAAGGGAGACAGTACGCTGTTCCAACAAATCTTGACAGACGTGGTCTACTTTGACACATTGCCTCTGCCAGTCATCTGAAGGTTTACACAGCCAGGGAGGCCCTGTCCACCACAGTGGGTGATCTGTCAGCTCACTAGGAAACAGGCCTCGAGAGGCACAATCCCCAGGATTATCTGCTGATGGAACATGATTCCAGTGTTCAGATGGGATTACATCCTGAATTTGACTAACCCGATTTGCAACAAAAGTCTTCCATTCATGTGGTGAACCCTGAACCCAGTGAAGAACCACCATGGAATCTTCCATGCGAATATTTTGGAGATGGACACACAAAATTTGTAGCTACTCAGAACTCTGTGCATGGCGTGGGCAAGTAGTAGAGCCCCACATAGCTCAAGGCGAGGTAATGACACCTGCTTCATTGGAGCCACCTTTGATTTGCCAACAAGGAGATGCACTGACGTTGATCCACTAGAAGAGGTTGCTCTTAAGTAGACAACTGCAGAATAACCTCGTTCTGGGCTGTCAGAGACTCCATGGACTTGAAGTTGCATTTCATTATTGCATGTAGGTACAAACGTAAGAATGGTGAAGTTGGCTACCCCTGGAAGTTCTTTCTGAAACCTTTGCCAGGTACTCAAGATGTCTGGAGGGGGAGGATCGTCGCAATTAATGTTGCGGATCCACAAATGTTGGATGAGGTATTTAGCCAACAGTATAATGGGTGCCAGCCAACCCATGGGATCAAATAACCTTGCCAGATGTGACAATATACTTCATTTGGTAGCAATGTTAATGTTGACTGAACGTTGTAAGAGAATGTATCAAATTCAGCTTGCCATTGTAAACAAAGTATTTTGACTGTTGGTAGTCCACAAGTGTTGTCGAGAGAGATACCACTGCTCTGCACCATGTCCACTAGAAGCCATGAGAGCAGAGACTGGTCATTGCCTGCAAATTTCCACAGGTGGAATCCACCCACCCTTAGAAGTTCTAGCAAGTCCTTCTGTAGTGACAAGGCAGATTGTGTGCTAGATGATTCTGTCACAATGTCATCCACGTAGCTGTCAACAATACTGTTGCAGCATGTGGAAACCAATCCCTTTCGTCTGCAGCCAACTGGTGTAGTGTCCGGATAGCGAGATATGGTGCAGATGAGACACCATAGGTTACAGTGATGAGTCGAAAATCGCAGACAGTGTCACGAAATTCCTCATGAATTCGGATTTGACGGTACATCTGTCTGATATCAGCAGTGAAGGCAACAACGTGGGTTCGGAAACCTTGAAGGATGTCGGTTATATCCTTCTGCAACTTCGGTCCAGTCCGTAACCTGTCATTGAGACACACTCCCATGCTGTCTCGAGCTGAAGCGTCAAACACCACACACAACTTAGTGGTACTGCTGTCTGGCTTCAGTACTGTAGAATGAAGGTGTATTCCTCTGGGGGCTGGCACTAGTGACATGTGGCCTTCTTGTAAATAGTCTGTCATGAATTCAACATAGGATGTCTTCAGCTCAGGATCACTATTTAATTTACGCTCAAGCCTGTACAATCGTTGAAGAGCTTGTACCCTTGATTCTTCAAAGTGAGTGTACGGTGTCATAAATGGTAAAGCCACTGAGTATCGCCCTGTTTTTTCCCCTTTTACCACAAATATTGGTTCACAACGTACATCTTCTGTAGTAGGTCTTGTTGGCAAGGCAACCTCATCTCCCAAAGCTGTCGAACTGCATCGTCTAAAGAAGGAGAGCACATGTGAAACGAAACACAATTCACCAATGTGGCAGAGGTAGGTATCTTTCCCATTATTACCCAACCAAAGACTGTGTCAATTGCTACTGGCATATTTCTGCCTTGGCTTAGTGTGCGACCACACAGTACATAGGGGAAGAGGTCTGCTCCGATCAGTATGTCAATTGGTCCAGGAATTGCATACCGAGGGTCGGCAAGGTTCAAATGGGCTCCCACGACGATGTCTGGATAGGTGCAGCAGGCAACGAACCGGTTATCTTAGGCAAGATAAATGCAGTGAGGGCCAACCGAGAAGAGTCTTGACCAACTGGGTTCAATAAACAATCTACTACACCTTTGGAAACATAAACTGGCACTTGAGAAACACCATAAATTGGGAGAGATGTTTTCCGGCGCCTTAATCCAAGTTTCTTCACACAGTCCTCTGTTACAAAACTAGACTGGCTGGCAAAATCAAGTAGAGCACGCACTGTCTGACAGTTAACGTCACCCACAGGAATGTTGACCAGAGCAGTGGACTGTTGTGTTGATGTTGCATTACATGATAATTTAATAAGCAGTTCGGAGTTATTGTAATAATTTATTTGAGCTGGGAGGGAAGGAGGGGAGGGCAAAGGTGGTCCCAGATTTTAATTAATTTATTTATCTGTCTATTTCTGGAAGGTGGATGGTCTGAAGTTCTCTTGCGTTCAAAAAGTGTTCAGAGCTAACTGCTTTTGTGCAGTCACGTGATGTGATAACCTGGTTACCTTGTAATCAAGATGACCACATTTGAAAAAGTGTATTTTCGATATTAGTAAGTTTATGGTTCTTGATCCTCCTCGAGAATCTGTCTCTATGGCTAAAATTAGTGGATATTGCATGACTGCTCTTGATAGTTTATTGCCTTTGTGGGCGAGACGAGTTGCAAGGTCAGTGACTTAAGGGTGTTCAAGTGCGATCAAATCATAATTTTGTATTTTTATGAAATATTCTCGGTTTTGTAGACGATACTTGTGAGTACAGTTTCCACTTATGAAACAATTTTAGCTCTCATAGTTTTCTTGTAACGGTGCGAGAAAGTAAAATTTTGACTGTGAATCTGCCATGCAGATAGTAAACACCAATTGACTAACTTAAATGAAATAACTCACTGTTAACTAATGTTGGAATGTTATCTTTTTCACTCATTTATTCTTCTTTATTTTTTTTAGCTGTATGTAAACACTAAATTATTCTGAGATGTTTATTTTTTTTTTCAAGAGATTTTTTTTGCTCTATGTCTATTGTGTTGTTCTATGACTATTGTGTGTGTTTTGTTTTATCTCTATTGTCGGGAAGCTTTTTTTTAATTGTTACAGAGTAAGAAAAATGGAGAATAGTATGATACAGGATGTAAAGAATGTATTTCTAGAAGTGAGAATAAAAGACTTTTTGGTATGTAAGTTATAAATATTTGAACAACTGACATTCCATGAGCTACGCAACAAAGCATTTAGAAGTTCGCACTTAATATTTTGAATTTTTTAAAAATCTGCAAAAGTGCAAGAAAAAAGTTGAAAATTCAGCAACATTTTTAAAATACATATTAGATTTTAATACTTTGTTACATAGTCAACGACATGTTATTTCACTGTGAATTATTTAGTTTTAGGAACTAAGTGGTTTTTACTATTTTCATGTGGCAGCGTAACAAGCAAATTTTTAATTTTATGCACCGTTATGAGGAAACTACGAGACCTAAATTGTTTTGTAGGAGTAAACTATACTCACAAGTATCGTCTACAAAACTAATATTTGATACAATTACAGTAGAACCCCGATTTAACAAAATGCCTCGGGACCCGAAAATGTTTACTCTAAATCGATGTTTCGTTAAATGCAGCTTTATATTTTTTACCCCCCCCCCCTCCCAAAAAAAAAAATTAAATCCTTTGGCATGTTTCATCGGAAATGGAGGTAATTTTAAGAAAGTATGATAGCCCACAACAATAACATACTATCGCAGTTACCGTCAATAGTTGAGCCGCGGCTGTAAAAGAAAAAAACTTTAAAAACTGACAGCGGAACACTCGTCGAGCGAGTACCTGGTGAGTTAGGCTCGCCCAGTGCCACATGAACACATGAGAAGTGATGATAAACACCACAGAGTCGTCTTTCTTTCCGTCTCTCTCCTGCTTTTCCAAGAAAATTTTACAAATTTCCATAAAATATTTTGAAAGAAAAAAAAAACCAATGAAAACTGAAGTAAAAGTTTGCGAGATAACGGTAAAATAATAAATAAATAAATACACGTAGCAGTGGCCATTGTTAACTTACAGGCCGCCGCGCTCATGAAATATACTAGTTGCTGATCTCTAAAAATACTTTGCACTCAAAAATGTTTTTTTAGCATTGGCGAAAAATATTATTTACGTTAGTAAATTTGTTGTAAAAAGTCAGCATAAATAATAAAATAACGTATTTCTTTTTATAGATACGCTAGTTTCATCACGGGGCACGATAGAGAATAATGACGCTGGACACCACTGCATTCTATCGGTAAAATAATTAATTGGCAAAGCACGCTGCACTGTAGCGCATTCTGACTGAGACGCGAAGCACTATCTGTTAATTAGTACCCGTGCTGTCCGTTGCCGTGCTGTGTGGACTGGGTATCTAGATGCTCGTTCACTCGCCAGCCGCCAGGATCTAGGCACGCGCTTGCTCGACCGCGCGCGCTCAGTTCAAAGTCACTCCTGCAACCAAAGTTTTCAATGAATTTGAACTATTTTTTTTATTTCTCAACGGATGGTTTAATACTATGTACTGAGAAAAATAAAAATACTGCGGCTAGTAGATGTATTTTTAATAGACTTCACTACACTTTACATTTTATTTTATCAAAGTTAGTTATTTCATGCATTTTGGTTATTTTTTGATACACTATACCCCCGATTTTACGAACCCTGGATTTAACTAAGGTAGCGATTCTACGACTACAATCTCAGGAACCCTAAAAAAATAACAAAATTATATGACAAAAAAAATTGTAAGGAATTACATTGACAATGAATAAAACATACTGTATCTAATTCACGGCATTAAAATATGAATTGTAGAGTTGCAGTTATTACTTGGTAAGTCACAATATTAAAAATAAAACAAAAATAGCGAAAATCCGATAAAAAATGCGGCAGTGACAGTTTGAAAAACACGCGGCGGCTGCGGCGCCGCCGCCGCCGCCTGTGCCAAGCCGACCGGCCTGTCTCCAACTACGACGTATTAGGATCTATATTGAGGTTGTACTATAGCCGCAAAGTTCCAGCGCATGCGTATATGCTCATTTAACTATAGTACAGCCTACTTCTAGGCTATTTCACGACGTCTTATATCTCTCTCGTCTCGCGCCGAATGAGTTTACTTTTTTACACGAACCCTATAAATAATAGCGTGATATTTTTCTTTATTGCGTTAACACCATACGTACTTAAAACAATTAACTTGGCGCATAATTTGCTTAAACAATGCGTTACTGTGTGTCGTAAGATGTGGGTTTCACAAGTGAGCACGATAATAGCGCTACCTATTGTCCAAGTGTAGAAACATTTGTCTCCGGGTATGTCGAACTTGGAAAATAGATAGACATTCGTGTATTACGTAATCCCGGAACTCCTAATTTATTTTTACCGCATATACTGACTGTGAAAGTGGTTATTTTCAATCACTTATACATGTAATTCTCGACGATTTTGGTAAGAACGTCACAAAATGGCGTTTTTGGAACAACGTCGGTATATGCTACGGTGCCGCTATCAGCCACCTTGTGAACGTTCGTACAGTTGCGCTATCTGTCCGCTCTGCACGCTACTAGTATCTACGTTCTCGTACAATTCATCAACAACGTCGAGGGAATGTTTTTACGTTAAATTATATAAAACTGCGCAATGAATAAATCTATCTATAATCTGCTTATTCCTTCTTTCATTGGTGAATAATTTACAAGGGCATTTTACTAGTAAGGAATGCCTAATTTTTTTTCCCATTAAATGCTTCGCAAATCGGGCTATTCGCTCGTGAGAAGGCACTGGACAGCTCTGTTTTCTCTTTTTTTTTAGGACAAAGGTCGATCATATCTATTGTTTAGCGGTGTTCTTTTGATTGTAAGACGTCTGCCTATTGATATAAATTTATATTTCAACTATCACTTGCGTCATTTTTGCGTTAAATGCTACGTAAGTCGGTCTATTTGCTCGAGAGAAGACACTCAGAATCTCGATTTTCTCATTTTTTTAGGAAAAGGATTGGTCATATCTATTGTTTAGCGGTGTTCTTTTGATCATAACACGTCTGACTATTGATATAAATTTATATTTAAACTATCACTTGCTTTATTTTTCCGTTAAACGCTACGGAAGTCGGGGCCCAGAGACACTTTGCAGAAAAAATGCAATTTTAAAATTTTCTGCTAAGGAAAAAAAAAGGGGGGGGGGCAAAATAAGCCGCTATCGAATTTACGAAGGTAGCGATTTTACGAATGCGATGAGAGGAACCGTGAGTATTCGTAAAATCGGGAGTCTATTTTACGAACCCTGAATTTTACGAATATACTCTGGGGAACCGTCAAAAAGTCTAAAAAAAAAAAGTTAAAGCTGTTGAAAAATGTGACGGCGCACGTCGGATAGCAAAGTTTCGCCGGTGTGCACTATGTACGTTACACAGTTTGTCTACCCTCATTTCTTTTTAATAAAGTGAAAGCTTACTCTTCGTAGATAACAAGACCGTGACAGCTAGAGTTACCTGCTTGTCACACAGCCGGCAGATCACCCCCCTCTCCCACATACCTTCCGAACATCAGCGTGGGAAACAACTTGCAACGCGTTTCCCGGGAAATTTCAATCTATAACCTCACCCTCACCCACCCCCTTGGCGGAAAAATATCTTGAGGAGTCCGCTGTCCGCAACCCCTAGCCATTATCAGCTCGCTTTCACGCGTATGTGGGTCATTCTCAGCTAATCGCAGATTTACGAGGATTAAAATCTTATTTTAAAAATGTTAAAAAGTACAGGAGATTAATTTTTTTTGTACTAGATATAGTGTGTAGGAATATAAAAAAAGCTATTGCCAAAGTCATTTGTGCCATTTTGATAAGGAAAAAAATTAAAAATTAAAGGTATGAAATGAAGGAATGATGATTTTCTGATGTGAGGGAACGGCAAAATTTAATAATGATATATAAGTTTAATTTTGTCATGTACTACTTTATACGAACATATCCACACAAAATTTAGAGCATATGACACTTAAATAATGCTGACACATAGATAACAAAACATTGAGAGAAAATATTAAATCAAATTGAATGGTTATTACATAAACTGACACTTTCTATTTAGTTAAAACCTGTAAAAACAATTTTTGCCACTTTTTTTCACAAATCTCTGAAAGCAAAGAAAGCTGCTCTGGTGCCTGATGGAAATGGCCCACTGATTTTCTTCAACACATCTTTCAAATCGTACAACAGTCTGTCAGGCAATGCTGGCCATTTGTACGTTCCACCAGCTGCAGGGTGCATCACTGATACTTCAACTGCATGATCAAATACTGTAGAAGTTATTTCACCAGGATACTTGATGCCATCATAATTAACTAAAACCCATTCCCCAACACTGTAATCAACGTCGGTCCGCCCTGAAAATAAAAAAGATCACGTGGAGTAGTTTACTTAAAAATACCATAAAAAACTGCTAAGAAGTTTCCACTGACAAATTTTCCTGGCTAATAAGCTAAAATAGTGAGGGCCATTTCAATAGTAATTTAACCCATTTAAGAAGTTTTGTGCTATTAATAACTTTAATTTTAAGTCTCTTCAAAAACTTTTTAACAGAGTTTTGTTATGTAATGCAAATAGTTATGGTACATTTTAATAAGCAGCCTGAAAAATTACCTGTAATGTTATTGTACACATTTTTGGTGCCACTTTCATCAATACATCCATTTGGTTCACTTGCTTCGGTTATTTCACAGTTTTCTCCCTCATCTTTCCTGTAAACACTTTCTGGATTATTTTCGGGCTTATATCCTTCACCAAGAGAGAAATGGACACATTTTTGTTGACAGTTGAAGCAACTTAAACTTCTGAACTGCAGCCCACTATTTTTTTTAGAGCAGTAGACTACTTGATGAACCTTTAATGTACCTTTGAAAGTTTCAATACTTTTTCCCTTGACTTGCAAATACTCTTCCATACTTTCAATTTCTTTCTCTTGCACAGAAAATAATTTCACTCCTTTGCAGTTTTCTTCAAGAACTTTTACAAATGTTT